>ML785913.1:0-36400 GCA_009831015.1 Picea engelmannii | reverse complement strand
ATATCAACTCCTGATCACCTGAAATAATCTTTTGCTCCCCGTAAGAACCCTATAAACATCCATACACGAGAATCTCCCAAGCTCGATTACAACATAGTAGAATATCTAAGGAAGTTGAAGGGTAATATTTTAGTCATGGACATTGTTAGCACCAGAAGTCACCCATGGATTGCAGTAGAGGTAATCCCGATACTCATAAGTGTTTGGGTGGATGTTGGCTTAAATGTGGATGGTCGATGGCCAAAACGCAACAACATGAAATATGTTTAACACATAACTAGACAGGAAATGCATAGGGAAGTGAGGGCCACATTAACTTCAGACAATAAATTGAGCTAAAGAGAGAGCAGAGGGAAGACTTGGGAGAAATGGTGACGGAGACCGATCTAGGAATTAGGCCTTCCAACAACTCAGAGAAGAAAACCCAAGCTCAAGTGTATTTTTGAGCTCAAATTCAGACACGTAAATATGTCTACAAGGGACACAGTTACAACTGCAGTATGATCAAACCTCCATCATCCTGCAACTGCAACAGCTTGACTAGATCCTCCATGCCTGAGCCATTCAATGTGAGAAGGAAACATATATACATGGAAATGAATAAAACTGACCATGATACCGCTATAATCAAACCTCCATTACAACAGTATAATGATCCTCGACTGGATCATCCATGCCTGAGTGTTTTAAACAACTTTTACAGACAAAATGGAAAGAGGGAAGTTGACTTCTATTAACATGAAAGTCTCAAGTCGATTACATAACCAAAGAACAACTCTGGCAGAACAAAATTACATATTGGGAGCTCCGCTCAACCAAAGACCTCTTTTCAAAATAACAAAACTCCCTACATATACTCAAAAACTTCATAAACAACAATAGAGGCGTGCTCGATCTTCCATGCTGCTGCGCTCAAGGCTTGCCATCTACGTCTCCTTCTATCATACACAAGCTCAGATCAGAATGGGCTTGCAAGAAAAAACCACTCACATGGGTACCACAAGCCAACAGTTATATTTTCCATGGCTGACGCCTCCATGCTTTTAAATTATGGGGTGAGGCGAGGTTTCAACCATGTCCCCCCGCTTTCATTAACAACTTTCATCGAGATCAGGATGAGGATGAGTCAACTCGACACTTGGAGAATGGGGCAGCCTCTTTCTGTGGCTAACCTCGACGTTTCGTCCCTTGACGCAACTCACGTGAACTCCATGCCTTTACCTGCATGCGACCTTGGGCCATGACCCGATGCTTATCCCATATGAAATTTTGGGATTTCATGTTTCATGAGTCTTCACTCCACTTGATTCCCAATACCCCGATGCTCAAACTCGCGAAATGGCCTCTCTCAGATTGACAGTCGATTTGTTGTGCATCCGATGGCTGATGCTCTTCATGATGGGTGCTTTCCTCTTGGCACCGCCTTCCACATAACCACAGGCTGTGACCCTGTGCTTATCTCCTGGGTGCTTCACGATATCACATTTTGGAACCTTGCACCTCGCTCTGTGCTGAAACCTCCGACTCGCAAAATCACGATTTCGCCTATCTACTACCACGTGCCCCTCTGGTTGGACGACCCAGATCATTTTGTGACTTCGGGCCTTCGACATTTTGGGTTTTGGGAGATCTGCGCATTCCTCACTTCAGTTTTCCCGAAATGGATTTCTCCACGGTTCAGATCCGGTGCCACGGGTTTTGTTGGATCAAACGACTCCCGCTGATTTTGGATTTCGGGAGTCGGATCCTTCCGATAACTTTTAACAACTATTTGAACTCCCAATTCCCATGATTCTTATTGACTGACCAGATATGTGCGTGCCCCTACAAAGTCACGCCCTGCCTTTGGATGAAATACATTTGTGGGTTCTTAAGCCCACTTCTTTCACATTTGGTCACCCAATGGTCAATTCCACAGGAAAACCTCCCCTTGCGGAAATATGTGATAACATTAGGCTCCATGGGGGATAGAGTCCTCCCTGCAAGGCTCTAATATCTCCTTTTGCAGTTCTAGTCACGTTCTGCATTGGGCTATGGAGTCAAGCTTGAAACACGTTATGCTGAAGAATAAAAGCCGATAAGTAAAAACAAAAATAAACACACATGCTCCAAGGAGATTATTTATGTACAATCCTAACTAATTGATTTTTTACATAGTGCTAGGTGAAAGCAAACTTCCACCATATCCATTCAAGTAACTTCCTAACTGAAAGCTCCTTCACTCTGTCGGTGATTGATAATAGATAATGCAATCGTGACAGCAGAACGATTACATTCTTGAGCTTTCCTCCTAATGCTGAGGTCGGGATAAAGTTGGGTGACTTCAAAACATCAAGGACATACAGCTCCATGTATTCCTTCACAGGATCGTAGGCCCAACGGAAAACTCTAGGAGTCTGGTAGCAAAAAGCATGTTTTGCTCCACAACTTCTCACACATGGCATAATGTCTCTGGAAAGCGCAGGTGGGCGAAAGGCCAATGCAAGTTGATTTCTCTTAGGTGATGGTTGCTCACTTACAGGCTTAGGAAAAGAAATAAACTACCCCTTCTGCTACTCCTCTAGTTCTTCTTCTTGGCTCTCCCAAGGGTCAGATTCATAATCATCATAAACAATACCATGGGAAGAACTCTCCTCTTCAATCCGTTGCTTAGTGATTCCTGTAGGCCAAGGATGGTTGATTTCCTCACAATAATATTCATCAGTGAATAGAGGATAAGGATTTGCAGTCTGTTCTTGGAAATCTTGCATATCCAACTCAAAATCTGATTCATGGCTGTCATATACAGGCTGGCTACTCCCCTAGTCAACAAACTATGATGTGGGGCTCTGCTGCTCCTCATATGAATAATCTTCAAAGCTTGGGACAACAGGCACGTCAAGAGAAGAATGCAAGGCCTCTACAGTTATGAAATCTTCATAATCATCCTCAGTAGATCCGCCAAGAACATCCAACTCAAGGACTGGAAAATATTCTGTGCTTTATTCAGATTCCAACCTTTCTAGTTTGGCAGAGAGAGATTTTACCAGTTCCATTACTTTGCCCAAAGAATCCTCTTCTTCCTCATGGTCCTCATCTTCACAACCTTCATTAGACACAACCATATCTTGAACACCATCTTCATATTCCTCACAACAATTATGACAGATTAACTTAGAGGAATAATACCTTTGACAATGTGTATTAAAGGTTGCATGAACTGTTCCAGGGAGGAGATGCTAGCAGGGGGCAAGGATCGATAACACTCACTGACATCCCCATCCAATGAGAACATGAATATCTTCATTAATACATCCTCATGATGTATCTCCCACTAATGCATGAGTTCATGAAACTCATGGAGATGCTGAGTAGGGTTGTCCTCTTTATATTCTCTAAATATGGGAAAATAATCACCCCATTCATCCACAGTAGGGACAACATTAGGAAAACCAGGAACAATAGAGAAATAAAAAAGATCAAACCTCTAATCCAGGATTTGTTATATTTCAAACCAGTGGAGTCGCCAATAGATCCTTTAACCATGGAGTCGCCAGGTGAATGATATGAAGTAGGAGTGTGTTTGGCATTTGTTCACCATCAAAGACCAGATCTGATCATTGTGTTCTCCCAAGGGCCACTAGGTGTAGCCAGAAGAAGCCACACCGAAACAACAAAGTTGAGACAGTGGAGTCGCCTCAACGGAGTCGCTAGGCGCAAGTGCAATATTCAAAGGTTCTGATGTCTGATGCACCTTTAGAATCAAAAGTTAGTTTTCGTCCTACCCAGGGAAAAAATTTCAATTCTCTCCCCGACAACGATGCCATAAATGTTAGCATAGGAATTCACCCCTTGATTGCGGTAGAGGTAAGCCTGATACCCATCAGTGTTTGGGTGGATGTTGGTTTAAATGTGGATGGTCGATGGCCAAAACTCAACAACATGAAATATGTTCAACACAGAACTGGACAGGAAATGCACAGGGAAGTGAGGGACACATTAACTTCAGTTAGTAAATTGAGCGAAAGCGAGAGCAGAGGGAAGACTTAGGAGAAATGGTGACAGAGATTGCTTTGGGCATCAGGCCTTCCAACAACTCAGAGAAGAAAACCCAAATCAAGAGCATTATTGAGCTCAAATTCAGACACTGAAATATGTCTAAAAGGGACACAATTACAACTGCAGTATGATCAAACCTCCATCATCCTGCAACTGCAACAACTCGAATGGATCCTCCATGCCCAACCCATTCAATGTGAGAAGGAAACAAATATACAGGGAAATGAATAAAACTGACCACGATACCATTAAAATCAAACCTCCATTACAACAGTATAACGATCCTCGACTGGATCATCCATGCCTGAGTGTTTTAAACAACTTTTATAGACAAAATGGAAAGAGGGAAGTTGACTTCTATTAACATGAAAGTCTCAAGTCGATTACATAACTAGAGAACAACTCTGGCAGAACAAAATTACAGATTGGGAGCTCTGCTCAATCAAATACCTCTTTTCAAAATAACAGAACTCCCTACATATACTCAAAAAATTCGTAAACAAAAATAGAGGCGTGGTCGAGCTTCCATGGCATTGCGTTCAAGGCTTGGTGTCTGCGTCTCCTTTTGTCAAATGCAAGCTCAGATCAGACTGGGCTTGCAGGAAAAAATCACTCCCAGGGGTACTACAAGATGAAAGCTCTATTTTCCATGGCCGACTCCTCCATGCTTTTCAATTATGGGGTGAGGCGAGGTTTCAACCACCTCCCCCCGCTTTCATTAACAACTTTCATCGGGATCAGGACGAGGCTGATTCGACTCGACACTTGGAGAATGGGGCGACCTCTTTCTGCAGCTAACCTCGATGTTTTGGCCCTTGACGTAGCTCACGTGAACTCCGCGCCTTTACCTGTATGGGACCTCAGGCCATGACCCGACGCTTATCCCATATGAAATTTCAGGATTTCGCATTTCAGGATTCTTCACTCCACTTGATTCTCAATACCCTGATGCTCGAACTCGCGAAATGGACTCTCTCAGATTGACAGTCAGATCTACTATGCATCCGACGACTGAGGCTCTTCATGATGGGCACTTTCCTCTTGGCATTGCCTTCCACATGACCATAGGTTGTGACCCTGCGCTTATCTCCCGGGCGCTTCGCGATTTTGCGTTTCGGGAACTTGCACCTTGCTCTGTGATGAAACCTCCGACTCGCGAAATCATGATTTTTCTTATCTGTTTCCACGTGCCCCTCTGATTGGACGACCTAGATCATTTCATGACTTCAGACCTTCAGAACTTCAGCATTTCGGGACTCAGGATATCTGCACATTCCTCACATCAGTTTTCTTGAAATTTCTTTATCCGTAGTTTGGATTCGGTGCCACGCGTTCTGCTGGATCAAACGACTCCTGCTGATTTCGGATTTCGGGAATTCGGATCCTTCAGACAAATTTTAACAACTATTCGAACTCCCAATTCCCACGAATATTATTCGCTGACCAAATATGTGCGTGCCCCTGCACAATCATGCCCCGCCTTTGGATGAAATACATTTGTGGGTTCTTAAGCCCACTTCTTTCACATTTGGTCACCCAATGGTCAATTCCATAGGAAAACCTCCCCTTGCAGAAATATGTGATAACAAACATATGTAGAATCCATCAGTAAAAATACTTCCTGCTACAAGCTTTGAAATCAATAGAAAACCCTATGACAAGCAATGATCAGGAAAAAAATCTAACTCCCACAAATCTAGTAAATAGACCAACTGTGAATGCATGTTCTGAAGATAAGAAGGGAAAACCTTTTGTCCCACCATTCCTTTTAACGTTTGAAGTTTTCAACAAGAACCTCCACAATTGTTTGGTCGATTCAAAATCATCTTCTAATGTTACGCCCTTATCTATTTACAAAAAATTAAACGTCGTTCCTCTCAAAAGCGATAAACATGTAATAAAACTAGACATAACCCAGGTCAAAGTCATGTGAGAAGTTAGAGATGTAATGATTAGAATAGCTACACATCCTAAGTTTGTGCAAGTGATTGACATCATTGTAGTAGATATCCCAAAAGATTATGGGTTACTACTAAGTCAAGATTGGTCTGAGAAGTTAAATGAATACTTTAGTATAGATTGGGCACACCTTTGGCTATCGTTGAAGGGATACACAAATATGACCAGAATTGATAGGGAAAGGTATCTGAAACATACTGTCACTGACCTAGAAACCCTAAACGAACCCTCATCGACAGATTTCCCTATGCTAGGCAAATATTCCAGTGATTCCTACTTCAGGAACTTCTCCCCTCTTTCACATGATTCCCTGCTCACTCATATCTCTAAAATGATTTTTCAAGAGGAGTTGCCGACAACGATGGAAGAAACCCTCTTCTGCCAAGAACCCGCGTTAGAAATCATAGAACTAGCAGGAGGAAAAGAGGAAAGTAATAGGGAAGAGGAACCTGATACATGTTTCCCACAAGTCTAGTCCCTATATTTTGATGGATCTAAATCGCAAGAAGGGTCAGGAGCAGGGTGTATCCTCATTAATCCGAAGCGAAAACGACATTTCCTATCTTGTAGACTAGAATTCAAATGCACAAATAACACTGTCGAGTATGAAGCTCTAGTACAGGGGCTAAAGAAAGATATGAACTTAAACGTCCAATGATTAAAGGTTTTAGGAGACTTTGAAATCATTTTCAAACAGATAAGGAATACTATACATTGCAACTCTCCACACCTAAAGAACTACCAACATGAAGTGCACAGGCTCATAGAACATTTTGAAGCTTTCAACATCACAACGATTCCCAGAGCAAAGAACATTCTTGTTGATTCTCTAGCCACCATTGCTTCAAGGATATCACCTCTAGAATATTATGAAGCCTCCAGGTTCACTGTGGAGCTACTTTACAAACCGTCACTGCCCAACAATATTTCTAATTGGAAGGTCTTTGAAGGAGATGAACATATCATAAACTTTTTGACTGACCAAGATAATTTCAAAGACTTGGATATTGACGATGAAGTATTCCAAGAAAAATCAATAGAGGTCAATCCTCAGAGAAATCAAGCAACAGACATATCAAAGTATCACACAATCCCGAAGGGGATAGATAATTTAGAAAATCTTTTTGACATGAAAGAACAAGTTAAGGGGCCTAAAAACGCTAAGACCGGTAGTTCATGTACCATGTATGAAACTATAAATCACGGAACCCTGGAAAAACCAAAAAACGTAAACCTCGAAAAGACCATATCTAAGGAGGAAAGGAATGCCTATCTCAAACTCTTCAGATAGTATCAAGATGTCTTTGTGTGGTCCTACCGAGATCTTAAAACTTATGATACCCATATCATTCAACACACTATCCTGTTAAAACCTAAGGTGAAACCCTTCCAACAGAAGCTCTGAAAGTATCACCCTTCCTTGGAACCTCTCATGTGTCAGGAGTTGAAGAAACTGTTATATGCCAAAATTATCTTCCAGGTTAGACATTCTGCATGGGTAGCTAATTTGGTTCCTGTAAGGAAAAAGTCTGGGGAGATTTTCCTATGCATAGATTTCAGAAACCTCAACAAAGCTTCGAAAAAAGACAACTACCCAGTTCCTCCAATGGAGAAGCTCTTGCAGACCGTGTCTGGCTTTGATATTTTCTCTTTGCTGGATGAATTCTCAGGTTACAACCATGTTCTAGTTTCAAAGGAAGATCATTTAAAAACTACCTTCTGAACCAAGTGGGGAACTTTTGCTTACAAATGAATGCCCTTTGGTTTAATCAATGCAGGAGCGATGATCTAAAAAAGAAGAAGACTTGTATTCTTGAAAATATTTGCAAGTTAAATTTATGTGTTAAAATGCAAATGGATCAACTTTGCAACACAACTTTAATAGGATTTACTCATTCAAGATGCATATAAACAACAGCAAAATTAATGAACAGAAAACACATAACATAGCAAATGATAAAGGAGTTCACCCCTCTCTTGGGCTACATCTCCTGGTCCAGCTTCCAATGGATCATTTGTATTATTTGCTCAAAGTTCTCAAAAATGTGTTTTATAATGCTCAAAATGCCAAATAGACTGCTCCAATGGCTTCAGAACATCCAAAAACCCCTAGCTGGGGTTTTTCAGCACCTCGTTTGGCCAAAAATTGAAGAAGATAGGCTTCCTAGAAGTCCCCCCTTCAAGCTTGTTGTCTCTGCATCTACAAAACGCACCCTTGTTCGCTCAACCTAGCCCACACGCATTTTAAAGCGTAAAAACTTGGCACCGGGCGCAACCGTGTGAACCGTGCAAACTGTAGGACGTTTATGGGAGCACCTAGCCCTTAACCGTCAAGGGCAAGGTCATATGACCTATGTGACCGCACGTTTAAAAGTAAGGGCCATAACCGTTTGAACTGAATTCAAACCAACGCATACCCGCACGTGCGTTCAATGGTCATATGGAAAAAAACATGTGACCACGGCCATATCAAAAGGGCTATGTTAAAACACATGCCCGTGCCTGTGGTCATATTACAACACAACATACAACCGAGGTTTAGTTTTAAATGTGTGCCCAAGGGCTTTAAAACGTGGCCATATTACAATACACATAACCACGGGCTAGGGCTTGGCCCCAGCCCGACCCCTCGGCCATACATACAACATTTCAATTCAAATAAAATACACACCATATAGTGTTAAGAAACACTATGGTGGTGCATTGCTAGGTGGTCTTTGCAAAAGCTTTGCATGCGGGTGGAGGTCACGGGGTCGATTCCGGTGGACTCCAAATAAATTTTAAACCAATAAATAGGGGACATGTGGCGACCATTGATTGGGCCATGTGTCACCATTCCATTCGCTGCAAACAAGCCATGTCACCTGCCACGTGTCATACGACCTGCCACGTCAACGTCTGTACGGACTATACAGTGAGCACCCCTTTTTTTGCCTGTTTGTCATTTTGAACAGAACACGATATCTCTCGCTCTTGACGTCCGTTTGAACCCAAACGAGTTGCGTTGGGTTCGTAACGACAAGGCTTACGCTCCTATTTGATTTGAAGCGATTTCGAGCACTTTGAATTTTTGAGCAAAATTTGATCCCCTGATCAAGCGACCTTCCAGAGGGCCTTCAACAAGTGTGTGGTATTTTACTTGGACGACGTGACTATGTATTCAATGAATAGAGAAGATCACATCCAACACTTAACCCAGATTTTTGAAAGGTGTAGTAAATACAGAATATCCTTAAACCCTAATAAAATTATTTTCGGTGTCGAGGAAGGTAAGTTGTTGGACCACATTATATCTCAAAAAGGCATTTGCATAGATCCAGAAAGAATTAATGCTATAGCTCAACTTTCGTTACCTCACAAAAAGAAGGCTATGCATTCGTTCTTCAGGAAAATCAACTTTGTGAGGAAATTCACCCCCGATTTCGTAGAAACTATCAAACCCTTACAAAAGATGATTCGTAAAGATGTCGAATTTAAGTGGGATGATGAACGAAAGAAGGCCTTCAGTGATATTAAGATTGTTATATCTCAAGCCCCCATGTTTTGAAGTCTCGATTTCAACAAAGATTTATTCCTTTATACTTTTGCCTCCGACCAATCGTTAGCCGCAGTATTAACTCAGATGGATGATGAAAAAAACGAGGCTTCAGTGTCATTCATGAGCACTAACCTCCAAGGAGATGAACTAAATTATCCTGCTATAAATAAACAGGCTCATGCAGTTTATAAAGCAGTAAAACATTTCAGATCTTACATTCTCGAGAACCACACCAAAGTAATCGTGCCTCACCCCGCAATCTGATCCCTATTTACTCAACAGGAGATGGGGGAAAGAAGAGGGAACTGGATGTCAGTAGCCCAATAATTTTATCTAGATATAAAACCTAATAAACTAGTTAAGGGACAAGTATTATGCAAATTGGAAGCTGAGGCTCAAGACCAAGTAAATGAAGACTCCAGATGGGAGAATGAAATGGAATTATGGTGTGGTGAAGCTTCATACATTTCCCCAGGGAAAGAGTCTTGGTATGAGAGATTGAATTATCTCCTTCATCATGGGACTTTCCCAGAAGACCTAAACCCCAGGGAAAGGAGAGCTCTTAGGTGAAAATCTGCACAATATCGCCTAATAAATTCGGTACTCTTCCGGGTTAATTATGATGGGGTACTATTAATATGCCTTGAACGTGAAGATGCAGACAAAGTTATGAAGGAGCTCCATGACAACCCTACAGGTGGACATTTTGCAGGAGACACTATCACTCATACAATACTGAGAGATGGATATTATTGGCCCACTTTGTTCAAGGACGCTCACACATACACTAGAAACTATAAAACTTGTCAAATAAGTGCTTGGAGAGAGAAGAGAGAAGAAGTCTCGCTCTAACCAGTGACCGTTTCTAGGTCGTTCGAGCAATGGGGGTTAGATATTATAGGAGATATTACACCAACCTCTTCAAAACAACACAAGTGCATACTTACTGCCACTGATTACTTCACGAAATGGGTAGAGGCCATCCCTCTGACTCATGTAAACGAGAAGGTGGTAATCCAATTCATAGAACAACAACTAATCACAAGGTTCAGTGTCCCGTCGGTTCTTGTCTTTTATAATGCAACGCATTTTTCTTCCACCTTATTAACATATTTTTCCCTAGAAAAAGGAATCATAATTAGATACTCTGCAAATTATTATCCACAGGGAAACATAGTGGCATAATCAACTAATAAGAACCTAGTGAGGATATTGAAGAAAACGATTGTAGATAACCAGAGGAATTGGCATAATCTACTCCATAACGCTTTATGGGCAGATAGAGTTACACCCAAGGAAGCTATAGGGAATTCCCCATACTTTCTAGTATACATACATGAAGCCATTCTCCCGAACAGGTTATACCTCCCATCTCTTCAACTTTCTTAGGAGTTCAGGGGACATCCCTCATCAACCTTACAACAAAGAATTGACACCCTGCTCATGTTAGAAGAAGAAAGGGAGAAAGCTAAATCAAAATTCATAGCCCACCACCAGATAGTTAAAATATGGCTTGACAAGCATAAGGCTAAAGAGAAGAATTTTGAGGTGGGGGACTTAGTCCTGAAATGGGACAGAGAAAATGAGCCTAAAGGAAAACATTCTAAGTTTTAGAATCTATGGATCGAACCCTTCCAGGTGGCAGAGAAGATTGGGGCAGGCACTTATCGATTACAGAATCTAAGGGGGGAAACTGATTCCCTCCCAGTGACTGGACAAGACCTAAAACAATACTTCCATTAAAGAAAATAAAATAAAAAAATAAATATTTTATGTTTTGCGTGCGTATTTTCATGATTTTGTTTTAGCTAGGTCGATTGCGAAATGTATTTTTCTTTTCTTTTGATATTTAGAATTCTACGCTTTTGAAGCTTGTGTTTAGCAATACAATGGTTGACCTCAAATCATGCGACATAGCGAACTCTCTTCCTAACTCCTCGCTCACATACAAACACGAGAAGCATTGGGGAACCTGCAATTGCTTCGAGGGATTCTCTATCTAACTTACGTAAATGAACAACTTTAGGGAAATGCGGAAGTTTCTTCTTAGTGGTTTGGTAAGACCTTAAGGGAAATAAGGAAATATGGAAAGGACTACAGACACCTTGGATACAGAACTAGTGAGTTTCATGTTAATCACCTCATACTTTTGCAAATAACAGACGTCCTTCTCTCTCACTCGCTTAGGGAATTGCACCGAAATAAAAGTCAAATATATCAAATGAGCACACAGTAGGAGAGGGTATGTAGATATCTCTACCGGGGCTAGTAGCGGAGCAAGGTCTGTGACGTCAGGGTGACTCCGCTAAGGCTATGAATTCTCGCTGGCAGCGAAGAAACACCGTAGAAAATAAATGAAGGTAACTAAAGGGCCTAGTGCTAGTGAATTCTCTACTAGACTCTTGTTAAAAGAGGGCATGAGTCAGGGTTACAGGAAAAGGAGGAATAAAGGTTGAAAAACCCACAGGCATACCCAGAGGCATCAACCGGAAAATTTCAAATGCAAAGGTAAAAGAGGCTGTTTTTTAAAACCAGTTAATTTCTCCACCATCTTTTTGCATCAGTCGAGCCCGAAGGAGGAACAGAGATTTTTCTTTCGCCTAGTAAGTCGCCATTTGTTGAGCACTCAACACACCCTAAAAAGCCTATGTCAAATTTTACTTTTTGGGTACCACTTGAACTTTTGCACTGCCTAATTCGACTTCATTGTGAAAAATGTTGCATTTTCTTATCATCTTGACTCTCATTAAGTCTTTCAAAGTTTGCTTGAATCTATGAAAACTAATGACTTAAAAGACTTAACGCTTAAATAAGGAATCAACAGCCAAAACACTTCCCCCCGACGCGCTCAAAGATTCGACATCGGAAGGAATTAAAAGATGACATAAAATCACTCGAAAAAACCGCAGTTGCCAAGCATCGATCTTCATCGGCATTGACAAAAGAAATTTTTCTTTCGCGACAAGAATCACACAAGGATATTGTCGATGACCGATCCCCTTCGGCATCGATAAAAGGCGAAGAGAGTATAATGTTAATGCAGAAAGAAATGATATCATCGATATCTGATACCTGACGCTCTTGGAAAAATTGGAGAAGACCAAATCGCGATGAACATCCGGGCCACGCTAAAGTTTTTCTCTAATCGTCGAATTCCAAAACGTTTTGGCATCAGGAGTTTTTGAGGACGCTAACCCAAAGGAAACTACGCGATAGGTTTATCCCCGAACGCCGATCCCCGATACCTTTTCAACATCGACAATACCAGATTTAGCTTAGAGTTCACAACTTGATTAAAGTCCCAAGTCTGACCAATACCCGTGAGCTAAGTCATCGGTCTTTAGTGCCGCATGTCCCGAGCTAGTTGTGCCACGTCAACACCATATGATAAAATTGATCGGAGTCGGAGGTTTTTCACAAAAGGATATAAATGAGAAACATAAAGTAACTTAGAGAACCACTGGGTATCAATTCAGGGCTAACTTGGAAGAAATACAGTTTTTCTGAATGACGCAAACAAGGGGGGCGTTGCGCGGAAAATCCCAGGCTCGAAAATACATTCTGAATCAGACAAGAAAAAATATGGACAAAGAACACAGGATATACATACGTAAAGAAAATAAACGATACATCCAACCGCTACAACCAGAATCCTTTCATCAAAGTTTCAAGACTTTTACATTAGATTTCAATCGAGCTCAAATTACATACAATAGACATTGTTTACACTTTTGGCCAACCAACTCGGCTTACATCAAGAACATGAAAATTTTCAAAAAAGAACTGTCAAGTTTTGTGCCACGTCTGAGAATACAAAATAGAGTTCGTTAATCATGTCTCTTCTGTGCGCTAGCAAGGACCGCAGAGACTTTCTCCCCGGTTGCTTCACATTCCCTGAGATGTTTCATATTCTGTTCTTCTGACGCCCTTTGTGCTTTGTGCAGCTGCACGATTGTAGCTTGCACTTCCCGAAACTATCTCTTGAGCGATGTCGCGTTCCCTTCACGACCTTGTGATACTGACACCTCAAGGGTATTTTCCGCCAATTGTCGTCTTAATTCTCTATTCTCTTGGTAGAGTTCATAAATGGCGAGTTGTGCCTGCTCTAGCTACTAAGTCAGCTCTCAAACATTAGAGCCCGTGGCATCTTTCCTCCTCGTTATTCTCCCGCTTGCCTGATTTGTGGCTTCGACAAGCTCTAGATGGATAACACACATAACTAATTCCTTAGCAGTCGATCTTGCGCACGACTCTCTTGGGATTTGGTTTTCCCCAGCTTCCTTATTCTTCCTTGGCGTCCCCCTTCTTCGGGGTATCTGTTGTTGGGGAGGCATGGCTTCCAACTTCCTTCCTTCCAGCACAACTTCTTCCACTTCGACCTTCGCACAGTGCGATATCATCGTTTCCGCACGTAGGTAGAAACCTCCCATTGAAACCTTGGGAATGCCCGTTGCGAGTAAGAAAGAATCCCAGGTGATTTGGGGCTCAAACTTGGTGCTTCAGATGCTTCGTGTGCCCCGAATTATGTTTTGAGGGGTTCCCATGGTGTGACAACGTATCTGTCTTATGCGTGGGGAACTTGACGAGGGCCCGAAGCGAAAAAACTTGATCAGTAGCTGCTCGTGAGATGATCTACCAATAGTGCATAATCTCGGTTGGTGAGTAGAACACATGTAGAACATCCAAAATTTATAACAGAGCGGGCAGTGGGTGGAAATGTGCCAGGGAACATTGGATTCATGGAGACTAGATGTTTTGAAGCAAACTGAAGATTTTATGTGGCACATATGCACAACGAGTACGTTCCAGGGCGTGTGAGATACAACCGATAGGAGTTGCAGAGGGTGTGTGGTACGATCGCCTTGATTTTTCAATCCCCCAGCCTTCATGATGAGTTGATGATGGTTGATGCACATGGTGATGCAAATTATGTTTAAACAACTTGCCTCGACCCTCGGCGCCTAATGAATTCCCTTATGATAGGACCCGACTCTTTTGGAACATACTCATACTTTCAACACATGTTTGGCTCTGACATCCTTTCCTGACTCCAAGGGCCAACCGACCACTGGCATGAATTCAACTCTCATATTTTTCTGCACTTGATCTATCATGTTGTGGCACACAGATGTAAACCGACTAAGACCCACCCTAACTAGAGAAAAAATGACGGCTCTAACAAAAGAGGAGCAAGCAATTTGAAAGATTGCAGAGATCCCATAAGTATCAAATAAGCAAGTTTAGCAAGATTTACAGGTATGTACCAGTCTGGATTCTTCATGCTTACACTTTATACATATATTTTACCAAGTGTTTCTCTATACGTAGTCTCTAAATGATTTTAATTTCTATTGTAGGAAAGATGCCTCCGAGTATTGAGCAAGAATGGCTTGAGAACCTCAACGAGAGAGTCAAGAAAAATGGGTCAGGTACAAGAAAAACTGGATCAAGATCAATCGGGTGATGAAAGACATCGGACTCCCCGAGATCGGCACACCCGATGACTTCAGTGACTTGCATGACATAGTCAAATCGCACGTCGAGCAAGACTCAGCATGGGTCGAAGAACTAGCAAAGGTGACAGACATAGCGCCAGGTCAGGTGCGACAGTTTATGGAACACCCAATCAAAGCTCGGGCTATGCTGCAACAGTTAAGTTCCAGTCTGGTCAAGTATTGGGCACATGCGGTAAAAATAAGAGAGATTTACGCGGCCCTGATGGAACAACATAGATTCCCATATGCCAACACTTGCGAGGAGCTATTCATCCAGTGGTCGGAGTACGAGAAGAGTCACCCTTTTAAAGTGATATATTGAGATAAATATTAGACAAACTGATAGGGGATAATGCCACGTGGTGAATTTTTGTTTTACTTATCTGCACTTTAGCCGTTATTTTTAGTTAATTTTATGTTATATATAAGAGCATCGACCGATTAGTCAAAGTTTGATGGTGGTTGCAAGAAACTCTCATTTTCGGTTTTGTTAAGAATTATTTTGGAGCTACCTTTAATTGAGAATTCCTTCTGGACCAGAGACAAGTTTATGTTTTCATCAAATGTGTGTATGATTAGATGTGGAGAAGAACTATTTCCTATTCTGTCTCATGAATGGATGCAGTAACAAGTAAGATATATTAAATCTATTGATAAGTTATATGATGTAATGTTTTATAGTTCTTTCTTTAATGATGAAAATGAATCTTTGTGTTATTATGTGATGATGATCAAAGTTGAGTAAATCATTTTGCTTGCCATCGTTTATCACATGCATGTTTTCTTCTAATAATTTGTATCTCAGTCAGTAATTGGAATACTCACATGGTTAATGTATTAGTACTAGGCCTATGGTATATGATCATTATCTGCATGCTAGGGTGTAAGGGTTATCCCAATCCTAGCCTCTTCTCGAATAGTTAAAGTTTGTTCCCATTTGTTGCCTAGTTGGTTTATATCGGCTTTCCATCTTATACCAGTCACACCTAAGAGAAAATACAAAAAGAGAGAACTTTCGAACTGAAGGAGAGGCCTTCACAAGAAAATGTAAATCCCATCGATTATTTGGCTGGATCGCAAGATCTGGAGAACCATTCCACTATTAAACACTGCAGAGTCTAATTGGGCCTCGGTGGCGGGTTTGGTTCCTGCTGCTGAGTTAAAGGGATTTAGGACCCATCAACAGATGTATAATGTGTCAGAGCATGCAAATTGAATCAACACCAATGGAGGGCCCAACAACTAAAGCAGATCAAAACATGGATGAGCCAAACAACAGATTTCTGAAAACTAAAAAACAAAAAAGAAGTGATTGTATATATTATGAGAAACATGTACAATGGAAACATATTTTGACGATACAATATATTAATATATATTATTTGTTTCTACCTTCTTATGGATGTATGTTATGAAAAACATGTATAATGGAAACATATTTTGATGATAAAATATATTAATATATACTATTTGTTGCTATATTATTACAGATGTATGTTATATGTTTTGTATGTACAAAAACACATAGTTGCACACACATTCTTTCTTTCATTTACCTTTAAATTTTGTTTTGTTACTTTCTATGCATGAATCGTACTATGCTACTTTCAATTTTTTTCAGTAGATAGATTGGGTATGGGGAATTGAGAGAGTTGTGAGGAGGGGGGGAAGGGACCAAATGAGCTTCCACCTTCACGTGGTTGGGCTTGTTCAGTAGATAATAAATTATTCTCAAAACTGAGAGAAGCTCAATCAGGTATTCCACTTTAGTCTTTCGAGAGTCTCGTACATGTGGATATGTCTGTTTATTTATTAAATTATTATTCAGTCATATAACCTTTTATTCTCTGATGATTTCTACAGATATTATGAAGGACAAGGTTAGGGAAATGGTGTCGAGTTAGATTTTCTCTAGATATGTGGGGTGTTCACTTCAAAATTAAAGGATCTCCAAATTTTATTACCTTGTATAATATTTGTTTTTTGTTTCGATCTAATTTCTTAGGTCTTATTTACTAATAAAATCCACACTATCACAATGGGTTGCAATGGAATCTCATTATGGGAATAAGGGTGACCAACTGGTTGGATAAGTTGCCACATCTCTGCCAACAGGCCTTGTAGGCAGAGTTGTAGATCTTCCCACAGACCTGTGGGTAGATTTGTAGCATCTACAACTCCGCTTACACACATGTGGGGAGAGTTGTGACATCTCTTCCCACAAGCATGTGGGAAGAGTTTCCACATCTCTTTCCACAGGCATGTGGGTAGAGTTATAACATATACAACTTTTCCCACATGCCTATGGGAAGACTTTCCACATCTCTACCCATAGGCCTATGGGAAAAGTTTCCATGTGGAATGAGTTGCCACATCTATAAACACAGGTCTATGGGTAGAGTTGTATCATCTGTAACTCTTCCCATAGGCCCGTGGGCAGAGTTTCCACATCTATGCCCATAAGCTTGTGGGTAGAGTTGTAGCATCTGCAAGTCTTCCCATAGGCATGTGGGCATAGTTTCCATGAAGAAAACTTAGATAACTAAATTTGGAGCTATATAGAAGCATGGGTGTGCATTTCCATTAGGTCACTTTTTACTGTTTTGGTCTCTCAATTTGTAAGGCATAATTTGTCTCTTTTACACAACAACCACTTTTATGTTTGCAAATAAAAATATAAATATGTAGAGAGGTGTAAAATTATGTAAGACACCCTCAAAAATTGAATCACTCAAATTGCAGGCCTGTAAAGACCATGACGTGCATTTTTTGAAGCCCGACGTGCATTTATGCACAAATGCATAAATTACAGTTTAAAAGCAAACTAGTATTTTTCTAAATGAGGTATTCCATTTTATTCTTTCTAGAGCCTCGTACATGTTGATATGTATGCTTATTTATTTAATTATTATTCAGTCATATAACCTTGTACTCTCTGATTACTACAGGTCTTCGCAATGGAAATGCAACTAACAACTAACCTATGTGTGATGTGGTTGTACATGCTCCTACCTCATCGAGATCATGGATGCAGGTAGTTAGTACTTTTTTTTTCCATTTTAGTTAGTGTGTGTGCACAATTGTCAAACATTCATGTACATTTCAACCCTTTACTAAATTCTGTGCACAAATCACCCTAGTATGCATTCTTTAGGGTTTACAACAAATACACAATCCTGTAACTTGTAACTTGTAAATTAACAACACCATGCATGGATTTTTCTTCCTAGGGCGTGCATTCTCATCATGCCTTGTTTTCATGCATTTTTATGCATTTTTCCCTTTATGCATTTTTTTGCATTTACAAGGCAAATTTAATCATTTATGCACAACAGAGGGGTTTTGGTTTCAAAATGCACAACTGAAGTATGAATGGATGGAAAATGATAAAATCCAAACTCCACAATTGGAACCACTATATTTGGAGGTCATATGAGTCATAGGCATGCATTTTGCAATAAGACAATTTTACCCTCCATTTTACAAAAAGTCTGGAATCTTGGTTCAAGTTAGAAGTCCTTAGTCATTTTATAATGCACTTCATATGATATATGAATATTTATAATTTTATTAAATTCACCACAAAACTTAGATAACTCTATTTGGATCTATATAGAAACATGGACATGCATTTCCCTTAGTTCACTTTCTATTGTTTTGGTCTCTCAATTTAGAAGGTAGACTTTGCCTCTTTTACACATCTACCACTTTTATGTTTGCAAATGAAAATATAAATATGTATACAGGTGTAAAAATATCTAAGACACCCTCAACAACTTGAACCACTCAAATTGCAAGGGTGTTAAGACATGGGCATGCATTTCTACACAAGGGCATAAATTACAGTTTAAAATCAAAACATCTATTTCAAAAGCGACTATGCATTTTTAGTTATGGACGCTCAAACCAACTTGAATTAGGGTTTTATGAAACAATAGAAACCACAATCCTAATTGTATATATCATCATATATCGAGAACATTGTCATCTAGATCTTGCTCACCCTGCTCGCTATGTTCGATGCAATTTGAATTTTTTTTCATTTTATTATACCGACATCGGACCTCTGATGATAATTCATCACATTTTATTTTGGAACTTGGAGCTCTCATGCATCACCATGTCGATGTACGTTGATGACCATTGCTACATGCATATGTTGAATTCGAATCTCCATATCATTAGATCTCTGATGGACTGGGCATGGTCGATTGTCGTTGCACCGACATGGTCCACCAGTAATAAAGTCACAATTTCAATGGAATTAGTCTCTGCTTTTTGATGGTCCCTACGTGTTGCTAAGTTGTAGGTATAATCGATGTCGTCGGTTGAACGACGATGAGTTTTGTGGTGATGGTTACATGGAATATGCCACGTGGAAGAAACATTTGTTGACATGTCGCCAATCATGTTATTGTCGGACTAGCGATGATGTTGTTCGACGAATACCTGTTTTGTAAAAACTCTTCCACACATATGACATGGGAGTTTCTGATGTTGCAAGTTCGACATATTGTTATAGCGTCAAGAGTGCGACAAAAGTGGTTCGAATAATAACTGGAAAGTGGGTTTTTCGAAATCTCGACATGAAACCGTCGGATGGGTGTCGAAACGATGTCAAAAAATGGGCCAAATGTACTAGTGGTTGCGTAAAGAGTAGGCCTTATATCCATCAAAGGAACTAAATCCTTGTACAATGAATAGTAACGGGGATCTAGTGTCCTTTCTAGAGACATAGCTCTATGTTCAAGCTTGAAAGAGAGATTAGAAACATACTCTACATATGATCCATGTTGGTGGAGCGAGTGGCCTATAATTCCCTTGTTTATAGATCAATGTTGGTGCCATAATTAGGAGAATAAATTCCACTATCTCCACCACCTCCAAATGAGCTTAGAAGATGACACAATAAATATGAATTATCCTACCATAAAATTAGAAAACTCATGAAATATAGGCATATATTTCAGCATAACTTCAATAGTACCAATTCATTACTAGCTATAATACAAAAATGTTAATGATAACTACCTAACTTACTTATACTAGTTGTATCTATCAAATCATATTAAACACAAATCTTATTCATATATCCACATTACTAGGTTGATGATTGTCTATGAGACAATCTATGCCATACCTTTTTGTACTTGGTTTAGAATGTCCTTGTCCATGTAGGTTGTGTCAATAAACAACTTAAGAAACTTGAACAACTTTGGCCAATGTTGGTATCTTGAGCACTTGCCAAGATGCTCTCCCAAACAATATCTTTCAAAGTGATGAGTCATTGATGAACTGTGGTCTATGTTATGTTATTATTCCAAATTTGTGTGATGGAATATGATCCTAAAGGACTAGGTAGATCCTTAACCACCAAAATAACCTCCCTTATTGACATATTTATCCTTGTGATGGGATAAAATGAAACTAGTCTTTATGGAACACTTTGTATAGGTGGTAGTGATAATGTGAACTAATAATCATCATCCTCTTCGTTGCTCACTATCTCAACTCCTTTTGTCTTCCTCTTCCCAACATGTTCTTTCTGGTGGAGCATTACTACGCTTACTAGTGGTTGAGGCATAACATGTTCCCTCAATTTCTTATTCATGAAAGGATTTAGTTTATTCTACACCAATGGAGCATCCTATATGGAGTTGTCTCCACACTAAATCATCACATGTTCTCTTGTTAGCTTTGGTATCCTCAATGCAACCTTTGCAACCATCACATTCTCATTCTTCCACCCACATTTCCAATTATACAAAAGGTAATTATTTGACAAATACTTTGAACCAGATTTCCAAAAAAAGAAGCTTGTGCATATAGTCATTATGACAATCCAACTCAAACTTACACTAGCAATGATATTTTATGATTGTATTTGGGTGAATGTGAGAATAGTTAGTCACATTAAAAACAATCTAGTTTAGTACCATGCATTGGAAATTCTATCTACTTCCACTTGCACGTCTTATTTCCACCTTTCCATGTGAAAAAGTCAAACTTAGGTCTAGGAATACATCCTCAACCTCTAACACTAGTGGCTCATAATAGGCCATTTGTAACAACAACAAGATTGACCCATAAGGGAATAATTGTGATACATATTTAAATTCCTGGCATGCATTCACTGCCACAGTCATAAAGTACTGGAGCCAATTGAACAATATGTCTTGTGTACATGCTTGCACCATGTGTAAAGTTCCCTTAGTGCATTTGTGTGTTTGTTCTTTTTGCAGTTCCTTGCAAGTAAGGAGTTGTTTAGTAACAACAACTCACCCATGGTCAATATTTTTTGTGTTTTCTTCATGACCCTTTTAATAGGTGTCACCCACAAGAGGACAACTAGTTTGGTGACTAGAAGGGTAGTTTTATAGCCCCCACCAAGGTTTGATTCCTCAAAAAATTGCTTGTTTCACTTTTGTAATAGGATCATTGATTAGCAAAGACATCATGTTCTTTAAGTGAAATTGGGTGGTACACACCCCAAGTTGGAGTATATGGATGTGTCATTTTTTCCGAAGGTGGTGAATGCCCAATTTTTTTGTCATAGGAAGCTCTCTCAAGTTTCCTTTTGATAAGTACTATAATTAACATATATGTTTCCCACTAGACTCAAAGGTTGAGGCTTTCATGTGTTGTGTGTTGTTAGTGTAGTTTATACATCATGTTTCCTTATCAAAAGTCTTGTGATGGTGTGAATCCGCTCAGGGAAAATCATAATCTTATTTTGTAGCCATTAAACTCCCACTATGCATGGACAAAAGAAACACCTAGATAAAGTGCACAACAGTCTGTGATTTTACAAAATCAAGGGTCATACAATAGTCTTGTAATATCAAATTTAAACAACAAACAACCGACTGGAAAAATTTCTAGAAAGGGATGCACTTGATTATCCTCCACCATCGTCCTCTACATATATGCCTTCAATGCAAGAAATTGTTGCATGCTTGATATGTCATTGTTGGATATTGATACATTCTCAAAAAATATCTTTAGATATCCTCCATATTGGGTAACCCATTCATCGACCGCCTGATTAAGAACCACAAGTTTCTTCATGGGACGAATAACATTAGTCTTCCTTGGTGGGTTGACTTTAGATTGTGGATGTGAAGGCACTATAACCTAAACCATCATCAAAACTCAATAGTACTATTGGATCCCTAATTCTCTTGAAACAATGTGGATAACTCCAGGCAAGAGTTTCTTCAAATCACTTAGACAACAAAAGAAATGAAAAATTCATTGTAAAATCAACCTTATATTTGGCAACAGAATTGGGATATTTGTTGTGCAAAGCAACAACATTATCTACTGTTAATGAGATCTGCATGAATGTTTGATTCGACATTTACTAACCCAACATTGATGATATATGACCGAAACAGTTCTAAGGGATGGATCAATTCAAGTGAAGCATGCCACCTCGACTATTCATCACATCATGGTGTACCTTACCACTAACATTATACTCACTGACCATGATGAATGACATCAATATTAGACTCATAACCATGTTTCTCATAAGTCATTCTTAGAGGAAGATATATATATAGGTTCATTCGAGGGTTTCTTCTTGTTGTATCATTGAGCCTGACAACAAAAGGTAGGGGTTATACAACCAATTAATAGCGTCATAAATGCCAAAGGGAATTAAATCCATGGAATTTGTTGGAGGATTTCCAAGACTTGACAAAGACAATATTATATTTTTTCGGTAGTGGATAGGTTCAACAAGATGTGCATTTTAGTGTGATCTTAACATTGTATAAAAAGACTATAAAGGGACAAAAATAAACAATATTGTTATATACTTATGCTTGGATGCATTTTGGATTACCCAAAAGCCTCATCTCTAATCAAGACTTGACATTCCTTAGTACTTTTTGGAATATGTTATGGGAGAAGATGGAGAGTAAGATCAAAATATTAACATCATTCCATATACAACCAAATGGGAAAAAAGGTAATAAACAAGACAGTGGTGAAACTTTTGAGAGGCTATAATTGGAAGCATATAAGAACCTAAGATGAGAGTTTGATCTACATTCAATGTTACTACAACTAAGTTGTACATTATTCTATAGTGAATATTCATTTGAACCTTGTTATGGTTATTTGCCACTTTTTCCTTTCAATGTTACTTATGGGCGACATGAAGGGAAGAAAAAAACAATCTCAATTGACACTTTGAATGAGGAAAATTCATACAATGAATAAAGAAGATCCATTTACAGGTACAAGAGAGACTTAGGGAAATGCATGATCAAGATAGAGCATAGTGGAAATTTTAGGCATGGGACAAAGTTTTGTTGCACCTAAGAAAAGAGAGGTTGCAAGGACCAAGAAAGAATATGAACTCCCTCTAATATGGCCATCCTTTAAAATCAATGGAACAAGTATGCAACGGTTCTTTTAATTTGAACTTACCTCCTTACATGTGAATATATTCACTAGTAAATGTGGAGAACTTAAACTCTACAAGTCATCTTTACACGATGGGAAAAAAGAAGGACAAGTCTTCCCTTGCAATTAACACTTGGAACTTGTTTCATGGGAGGAATTGAAAGAGGATGTAATCCTATAGAAAAATATCACATGGACCTAAATGGGCCAACAAGAACACTGGATATTTTACTAAAAGGCCAACTTCTAGGCAAAACTAAATGGTACTCAAGGGAGAAAATTGGGGAAGCTTTTCCTCATATTTTGCATCGATAATATTTTGAGGACCAAAACCTCCCAAAATGGGGGGTCATGATAAAAAATTGATTAGAACCAAAATAAATCTCTAAAGGTCTAATTTTAATAGAAGCCTTGATTTTCTAGGGTGAGTTTTTCCCTGTAGGAGGTATCCTTTTGAAGGCTCAGTAGGCATAACTTGTACAAAAAAAACCCTATCGAGTTTTAGTCACCAATTTGTTTTGTTGAAAACAATATGGTGGAAAACCTATTTGAGGAAACTTCGGGAATAAGAAAACCCACTTATCAAGAAGTATGAATGAGAGAAGCAAAACAATAGTCAAGGTTTTTGTCTTGAAGTTTTTGTGAAAAAGGAAAATGATAAAAACCCTGATGAGAAAACCCAATTATTGTGTAAATAGGCTATTATGATCCAGAAATAATGATAGACTTGAAATAAAATACAATTCTTGACAACATTGATGGAAACCAAACTCTTCTTTCATATAGAAAAAAGCATTGGATTAGCCACTAAGAGGAGGGAGGTGATCCATTGAGCAACAAAAGCTTTTAGGATTTACTAAAAATCTTATGCTTGATTAATAAAAATAACTCTTACTCGACATGCTTGATGACCCCAAACTTCCAATCCACCAAAAAAAGGAGATAGCATAGCACTAAGAAAAGGTAGAACTGGAAAACACCAATAGAGTTTTCTATCGTTTGTCCTCCCTTGCCATTATGTTTCCACATGGAAAACCACATGAAGTAGGTAGTTTCACTAACGATAGGTAGTTACATCAATGATTGAGAGGATTCTTGGCTAAGGAAATGAAGATATTCCAAAGAAGATAACTACAAAGAGAATAAATGGAGACGAGTTCAAATTTAAAAGAATGGAACAAGTTCCAAAGATGAGCAAAGTGCACCAGAGGAAATTGTTCCATAGAAAAGAAGTACTGATATGGAATGAGGGCATCCTCACCCACCATATTGTTCAACAAAAATAGATAACCAATAATGATCGGCTAGCTAACCCAAACAATCGAGAATTCTCCTCCCTTGAGGGCATAGTCTTCTAGGAGTTAGTTAGCCATTTGTGTTTGAGCTAGGAAATTAGTTAGAGGTATCCATATACTATAATAATAATAATAATAATATTTGCCCAGTTTTTTAGTGATGTAAAATTAGTTAGTTAGAGACATTCATATAATAACATTTTCTTCTTTTAGGGTTGCATGCATGATAAAACAATATTTTACGCTATCCAACAATAAAACAATAAAGACATATTGTGCTATGTACTTATGTGTGTGTGTGTGTTGGAGCCTCATCAATACAATTAAGATATTTGTTTTAATATATTATAATTTATGGGTTATTCATGGTTAAATATTTTCTTCAAATCAACTAAATGGCATTTTGTGCTTGTTTTTTTCTCTAATTTACTTGCTAGGTAGTTTGTGCCTTATGGGTATCAAAGTAGTAAAATCTTGGCCTATTCATTTTTCACTCAATCGCTGGCTTCTCTAGAGGTTTCCCTCCCATCCCACACACCCTCTTCACCTTTCTAGGTTTTTAGCTTTGTGAACATTCAACATCTTCAAACTTTGGATTCCCTTGAGGTCAATCCTCCATCCCAATTATATTCTCTCACCTTGTTCCTTACCATTGGCTCCACCTAGCAAAATATTCTTTAGCACACCTCTACATATATTTCATTAGGTTCAACGCCCATGTAGATATGATTGGTTTTGGGTTTTTTTTGGAGGTTTCCCTACCACCTCAGTATTTATGTTGTGTTGCATACCATCTCCGCAGCGCTTGTTCCAAATTTGACAATGTCCTTCTCATATTCCTTGATGAAGATCTTAGATGCCCCTATGTGGAATTAATTTTATCCAAATATTTCACTTAGATCTTGCATCACCCTTCTCTTCGGTCTTTACACTCTATTACATCATGGTTACTTACAAAACTAATTCCTTTGATGATGAAGAACTCATGCTCTCCAACGTCTTGTAGGAATTGGGAAACACTCTTACTAAAGTTCTAAGACTTCAACTTAGGGCTTCCACATCTACTTTCCATCTAGACATCAAAATATCCTTACTTAAATATGGTGGCCAGATGCATGGAGATGTTTTAGGTTCCTAGACCCATAGTATTGTTGCATGCTTCCCATAAAAGAGAAATACCTCCTTCTTGCAGGGAACCATTTAGATGTACTTTATCAAGATTAGTGTGAGTGTCACCAAAATTCTACAAACATATATGTGAAACTTGATGAGGAACAAGATGCCAGCGAAATTCCTACTTGCATCACCACATGGGATGCTTAGTGCCAATCCTCGAGAAGGTGTTTTTATCCTCTGAGTTATTTATCTAACTTAATGTGTAGGTGGTTGTAGTTACATCAATATCTAGTTCAAATTGTCCAACATTTGATCAAGGTGTTCACTAAACTCTATCTCCAACTTCATATTAGAGATCTTGAATATGTACTTGTGTTGAAATTCAATTCTAGTTTGATTACTATTTTTAATAATGAGGCAACTTTGTTTTAAAACACCACCCTTTACCATGACTTCTTATATGCCCTAGCCGTCGAATGCAAATTTGATTAAAAAAACTCACCTCACTCCCTTTTGTAATTCCAACCCTAACCCTAACCCTCACACTAGATCTATCCCTAATGCCTTCCCTTCCCCCAACTCTCATGCATCTCTACCCCATAATTAAAGTATCCCTGGTAGTGAGCCTACCTCTTCCTTTCTTACATGATGGTGCTACTATCACAAAACCCAAAATCATGATGTTGTCGATTGATGATTCTTACAATGAAAAGCCACATCCAAAACCTTATACTTTGATGAGAAAAACAATAACTTCATTACTACCTCTTCCTCTCTTGAACCTTCCCCCCTTCCTGAGATTGTTTCTCTTCAAAAACTACTACCATTAACCCCTCCTTACTCCTAATGACAAATTCCAATGCTACATTTTATTCAACCCTCCTTTCCACTCACAATTGTCAAATAAAAGATCAACTAGCTAATATGGTCCTCAACAATGGGAGCCAAAAGAACCTCATGTCTCAGACATTTGTAAATCTATTTCAAATTCCCACTACCACACACCCCTCTCCTTACTAGTTGTGCTGGGTTCAATATTATCCTTGTCTTCTTATTAACAAGCATTATGTAGTCACCTCTACCATTAGATCCTTCAGAGACACAATAGACTATGACATCTCTCCCCTTAGTTGCTTTGATTTTATTTTGGGAATTCCCTATCAACAAGAATGAGGTAGAATGAGGTGACTAATACAATGTCTACATCAATACTTATCAACTCATTAAAGATGGAAAAACCTTTCAAATTACCTCTATGGAAATTTTGTTACCTCACCCCACAACCTCTTAGCAAGTTAGTTTGCACAAATGTCTCTCTCTTTATATTTTCATTAGACCCACACCCCACAAGTTGCTCTATCATTATTTCCATATAGATATTTTCAACTTATTCCTTCACCCAACACTCTCTTCCCCCTCCAGCCTATGGGGTACACATAATAGGTCATCCCATATATAGTTTGGTGTTATGTCTTTTTGGCCTCAACATAGCACCACCAAGTATTAGAGAAATTTTGAGATAAAAAATGGACCTCAAAACAAAAATTGTTCTTTAAAAATCATCTTTAAAAGAAGCAATAGGATTCATGATGATGATGATGTCAACTATAAGGGTAGATAGTTTTGGAGGGAAAGAAAGAAAACTACTTTTTTTAATTGCATTCTCAATTTGTCTCCTTGTATATTTACTCAAATTTCAGGTGTAGGCACTCATTGGAGGCAAAATTAACGAAACATCGTTTTTTCATGTATTTCTAGTTTTATCTCACCATGGGTCTATCTAAATGAAAATACATGAAAAAAAGGTGCTTCTTTACTTCAACATCCAATGAGTGCCTACACTTGAAATTTTAGTAAAGCTATAAGGAGATAAGTCGAGATTACAATTACAAAAAGTAGTTTTCTTTCTTTCCATTTGAAAATTCATAGCTCTTATTTTATCATTTTAAATATTGTTTTAATATTTTTCCTAGGAAGGCCCATTTTAGAGTAAATTTAAACCTCAAAATATATGTAATGCTTTAATACACTCTCTTGCTATCATCCACATGTTGCTCACTAGCACTTCAATCAACATTGTTCCACAACCACAACACATCAACATCACATTTTCCCTGTTTACCTCTTCTACATCTCTCGGCACAAGCTACACGTTGTCCATAATAAAAGCAAGGACTACACATTCCCCATTCCTTCGTCTTATGCATCACTACAATTTGTATTGTCAGCATGAATCTCAATACAAATATCACACATTGTTTATGGGTGATACAATATGGGATTTTGACCCAACACACTCTTGTATTCATGACTTATCTTGGAAAAGAGGTTTCATTCTTACACACATGGCACACATAATATTTTCGTCTTAGTTCTGGGTTAAGAATTATCACTTGGAGGCGCCACACTAATCACATCTACAACACCCGTGACCTAACAAAGATCTGCAAACTAGGATTTTGTCTTCCTTCAGTATTGACATCTACATGAAACCACCAATGGGTATTTACTTCTCAGCACAACAATATGTTCCTTCTAACATCTTTTATTCCTCTAGCCAATTTCATAAACTAGAGGACTAGAATATCCATCAATAGTTCCAACATCTTCTTTAGCATTACACTTTGTCCTCCTATGAGTCATTAACATCAAGACTCGTCTTATCACAAAGTCACCACACAACGTCATGATCCTTCTTGCAACACCCCTTATATTCCTAGATATAGTGACCTTTTATTTCAACTCATGGGATGGTTTCTATAACGATTTTATATTCAATGACCATCAACAAATTTATTTTGATCTAGAATACACATCTTTGCTTCAACATTTTTATGATCCAATAGCTTATTGTTTCCACATTGATAGCTTACTATTTCTTGTGTAGCTATTTGATCTTGGTATACGTAGCTTTCAAATTTGGCTAGATTCCCCTCTTTATGTAGCTAACCCACAACATGGGAGTCTATGTATGAAAATACTTTTGAACTTCTTAGAACGATTCAAAGTTTTGGAAGAAATTCAGGATGCTTTCAATCTAAATTGGGAGGAACTAATATGGAATGAGGGTGTCCTCACCCAACATAGTTCCCAATGAAGACAAATCACTGAGAATGCTCAGCCAACTAGTTCAAAGGATGAGAAAGCTACTCCCTTGAGGGTGCAGTCTTTCAAGGGTTAGGCATCTGTGTATGAATTGGGAAACTAGCTTGATGCATTTGAATTATAAAAATAATATTTTCCTAGTGTTTGAGTGACCTACAATTAGTTAACTAGAGGCATTCATATAATAATAATTTCTTCCAAATCAGGGTTGTGCACGTGATAGAATACTATTTGACTCTATCAAACAATAAATATAGATTGAGATATGTACTTATATCTAAAGGTTCGAGTCTCATAAACAAAAACTAAACTATCTATTCTAATTTATTCTGATTTCTAGGTTGTTCGTGGTTAAATCGTTTCTTCGAATCTATTGGATTGCTGAGAGGGGGGGTGAATCAATAATGAGAAATTATACCACTTATTAATCCTTTAAACCACAATGTATATTCATTTAACTTATTCAATCATGTTCATTTTTTCCTCATCAATATATTACTGTATCATAAACATTAACATCAGTGCATAATAAACAATAACAAACACATCCACACAATGCACAATCCACCAATATTTACGTGGAAACCCTATGCGGGAGAAAACGATGGACTGATTTTTTTATATGTCAAGAATTACATTCAAGGAAGCACCGCATTCCAATTCTCCAACTTCTAATTTCAGGTGTAGGTACTCATTGGAGGCAAACTTAACGATAAACCTTTTTTTCGTTTATTTCTAGTTTTATCTCACTATGGGTCTATCTAACTTGAAATACATGAAAAAAATGTTTTTCTTTACTTCAGCATCCAATGCGTGCCTACACTTGAAATTTGAGTAAACCTATAAGGAGATAAGTCCAGATTACAATTACAAAATGTAGTTTTCTTTCTTTCCATTTGAAAATTCATAGCTCTTATTTTATCATTTTAAATATTCTTTTATTATTTTCCTTAGGAAGGCCCATTTTAGAGTAAATTTAGACCTCAATATATATATAATTCTCTAATACACTCTCTTCCTATCATCCACATGTTGCTCACTAGCACTTCAAGCAACATTGTTCCACAACCACAACACGTCAACATCACATTTTCCCAGTTTACTTCTTCTACATCTCTCAACACAAGCTACACATTGTCCATAATAAAAGCAAGGACTACACATTCCCCAATCCTTCATCTTATGCATCACTACAATTTGTATTGTCAACGTGAATCTCACTATAAATATCGCACATGGTTTATGGGTGATACAATATGGGATTTTGACACAACACACTCTTTTATTCATGACTTATCTTGTTAAAGAGGTTTCATTCTTACACACATGGCACACATAATATTTTCGTCTTAGCTCTGGGTTAAGCATTATCACTTGGATTCACCACACTAATCACATCTACAACACCAGTGACCTAACAAAGCTCTGCAAACTAGGATTTTTTCTTCCTTTAGTATTGACATCGATATGCAAACACCAATGGGTATTTACTTTCTTAGCACAACAATATATTCCTTCTAACATCTTTTATTCCCCTAGCCAATTTCATAAACTAGGAGGAATAGAATATCCATCAATAGTTCCAACATCTTCTTTAGCAATACACTTTGTCCTCCAATGAGTCATTAATATCAAGACTCTTCTTATCACAAAGTCACCACACAATGTCACGATCCTTCTTGCAACACCCTAGATATTCCTAGATATAGTGACCTTTTATTTCAACTCATGGGATGGTTTCTATAACGATTCTATATTCAATGGCCATCAACAACTCTATTCTGATCTAGAATACACATCTTTGCTTCAACATTTTTATGATCCAATAGCTTATTGTTTCCACATTGATAGCATACTATTTCTCGTGTAGTTATTTGATATTGGTATACGTAGCTTTCAAATTTGGATAGATTCCCCTCTTTATGCAGCTAACCCACAACATGTGAGTCTATGTATGATAATACTTTTCAACTTCTTAGCATGATTTAAAGTTTTGGAAGAAAGTCATGATGCTTTCAATCTAAATTGGGAGGAACTAATATGGAATGAGGGTGTCCTCACCCAACATAGTTCCCAAGGAAGACAAATCACCGGGAATGCTTAGCCAACTAGCTCGAAGGATGAGGAAGCTCCTCCCTTGAGGGTGAAGTCTTCCAAGGGTTAGGCATTTGTGTATGAATTCGGCAACTAGCTTAAGGCATTTGAATTATAATAATAATATTTTCCTAGTGTTTGAGTGGCCTACAATTGGTTAGTTAGAGGCATTCATATAATAATATTTTCTTCCAAATTAGGGTTGTGTGCATGATAAAATACTATTTGAATCTGTCCAACAATAAATATAGATTGAGATATGTACTTCTATCTAAAGGTTTGAGTCTCATAAACACAAACTAAAATATCTATTCTAATTTATTCTAATTTCTAGGTTGTTCATGGTTAAACATTTTCTTCAAATCTATTGGACTACTGAGAGGGGGGTTGAATCAGTAATGAGCAATTATACAACTTATTAATCCTCTAAACCACAAAATGTATATTCCTTTAATTTATTCAACCATGTTCATTTGTTCATCATCAATGTATTATTGTATCATAAACATTAACATTCATCAGTGCATAATAAACAATAACAAACACATCCACACAATTCATAGTACACCAATATTTAAGTGGAAACCCAATGTAGGAGAAAACCACATAATGCTTTTCTTATATGTCAAGAATTACATTCAAGGAAGCACCAACTTCCAATTCTCCAGCTCCAACTGGAAGGAAGCTCCACCCCCGTAGTTTCTCAGGCTCCAACCTGAAGGAAGCACCAAATCCCTAATTCTCTGGCTCCAACCAGAAGGAGGCTCCAACCCCCTGGATTCTCTAGCTACAACCACCTAGTTCTTAGGATCCAACCTGAAGGAAGCTCCAACTCCATGATTCTCTGGCACCAACCAGAAGGATGCTACAACCCCCTTTCCTTGCCCTGTCCTACCGCTCTGAAATATAAATGTCAAAACTGATGAAACCACTGTCACAATATCAATGTGAGATATGTCACTGTAAACCTATACCAATCTGTGCCAACAAACTATAACTAACCTGTACCAATAGCGTGCAATCAACTTGTACCTGCAATCAACCTGTGCCAATAGATATGCAACCTGTGTATGTTGCAACACACATATGTACATGACCTGTCTATATTGCAACTTGTGTATGTACGTGACATGTCTATACTACATCCTACGTATGTATGTGACCCGTCTACGCTTCAACCTGCGTACACCCTCAAAAATTACCTAGGGTTTCCATTTTTCTGAAACTTAGAAATTTCTAGTCCTCCAGACCTTTGTTGTCCCTATCACATCAACTTATAACCTGTCACTGTATCCAATCTCTAACAACACAAGTACATCGATTATACACAACACAACATGTCTCATCAATCTCATCAACCAAATCAGATCTACTCACCAAGATCAATCACCAAGACCACTTTCAACCATATGCGCAATATCACCAAGATAACCAACAAGATACCTCCATCTATTCACCATACTCTGCATAACCAAATACTATAAACCCTTATATCAACAATGTATCAAACCCTTGTTAGAAAAACAGGACCACAAAGAAATAAAATAAAACAAATGTGGAAACAAAACACAGAAGATACACAATACAAGAGAGACACAGATTTACGTGGTTCACCCAGTGTGGGCTACGTCCACCAAAGAAATTGCCAGGTCCTTCCTTTATTATTATCCAGCAAATCAAGGGATACAACCTAAAACAAAACCCATTGTAACTTTCTCTTCTTTCTCTCATAGTCTCCTCTCTTAGAATACAATACTCGCCATCCTACATAGCCGCAATACATTTCCCTCATAAAATACGATTTCCTTCTAGGGCAAAAAACCCTAACATAATTTCTATTGTTAGATCTGCGACCTTATAATGAACGGTCCATATTTACAATGAAATTACAATATACTTTTACAAGCCAATTTTTTGTTCGGGGGACGTTGCCCCCAAACCCCCGCCGACGGCCCGCTTGCCCCCGAACTGGGGGGATAGGCCCCCCAGACCCCGCAGAGGGGGTACCCCTCCTCCGCACTCCCCCACGTGGAAGAGTGTACATACTTCTGGGGTGTAAAGTCTTCATGGGGTATAAACAGGGCTGAAAAACACAAGACCTCTGAGTCAGGAAGATAATCAGGCTCTACAACCAACAACACTGTAATGCAACCTCAAACTATACCAATAAATTTACCAACACATCACTACCAAAAACCCTCAACCATGTACCAAGAAATACAAGATATGCCTCATCACTCAAACCAACAAGATTCACTAATGATAGATACCATACATACCAATGTTGTATTTCTATAGATCTATCTCATACAGTAAGTGCCATACCACCAACATCCTCTCTAGGGAAAATCCTCAATCTCCCATAGCCATATCTCATGTAGACAACAATATCCAACTACACATAAGAATATGACATACCTTTTGAACCTGTAGATAGATCTATTGTACTTGATCACTGTAGACCTTCCTGGGAGCTTGCTTTCAGACGTTGAGAACCTGACACCCTTGTCAAATCAAGATTTCATGACTTTTCCCAACTGTACATGACCTTTCCTTAACAATCCCCCATATCTACACGCCTTCCTCCACTGCAGCACACGTATGTACACGACTTCCTCCACTACAACCCGCGTACACCTAAAAAGCTAAGGTTTTTTCAGTAATTCTGCAACTCCAAAACTTCCTCCGTCAACTCTCCTTTTCTACATTAGACTTCTGCAACTGTATATGTATCAATGAGCCAGGGGATAAAAACATTGCTCAAAAATCAAAGTGCTCGAAATTGCTCGAAAACAGATTCACTACGTAGATCTCATCCTCACAATCCCAATGAAACTTGAACGAGATCAAACAAAGTCTGTATGGCTGAGATATCGTGTTCTCTTTGTTTTTACAAACATGCAAAATGTTGACTGTTCAGTCCCTATAGGTCACGTGGAAGATGATCGTACGACCTTACATGTTGATGTGGAAAGGTGACATGGCAGAGTGTGTTGACATGGAAAGCTGATTTGGCATGGTTACGTGGCAGGGTTAGGTGGCTCGTCCTGAGACACTCGATCCTTCTTCCAGTGCGCCATGAATTTTTCTAAGGTATCCTTCGTTGTCGCGACCTTCTCCTTTACCTTTATTTCCTTCTAAAAAATTTGGTCAATTGTTTCAACAGTGATCCAAGCATGGATCTTCTCAACACTTTCATCAACTGCCTGTTTGATTGTTCCTTGAGTTGCTACTAAGTCCAATGTCACTCTGTATGCTTTGTCCTGTAGTACTTCTATCTGGTGTGCGCAAGCCTGCTACTCCGCCCTTAGATGATTCATTTCTAAATACAAATTTCTATTCTCATTCATTGTTGTTACCACCATTGTTGGCAGTAATGTGCTCGTCACAGATTTGAACTTATGTTCCTTTTCTTGTGCATCTTAGATCTTCTGGCTGATCTCTTGTTGCTCCTTATCTTCACTTAGTTGTGTCCAGGCGCCCATGGTTTCTGTATAAAGCTGAGCACATTCTACTTCCAAATTCGTTATGATCTCCACCACTATTGTCATTGTCTTCTCCCTTCTCTCCCTTTCTTCAAGTGGGGTGTTGCTTGGTGGCATGCACGCTTCTAAATCAATTATTCCTGCGTGAAAGCCTTGAATGGATTCACTTATCTTCGTTACTTTTTCCTCTACTGGGGCCTCCATCTGTGTCTGAGCCTCTGGGAGTTCTTGGTATACCTTCTCAAAGGCTTGTTGTGTCCTTTCAATCCTCTATGCGACCTCATCACTCTCTTTCTTAACTTTGTTGTACTCCATCTCCAATGCGACATTTTCTGTCGTAACCTTCACCAACTCGTTGGATGTCTTCTCTCTGCGTGATTTCATCTCTTATGTCACACTCATCTGTAATTCCTGCAATACTTTTATTGGCATATGAGATAGCACTAGGTCAATGTGACCTAGTGCCCTTGCATGTTCTTGCATCCTTGTGGTGGGGAATTCTACTGCCTCTATCTCTAACTTGATCAATCGTCATTCACCTACGATTTCTAAGGACTGAGAGATTGTTGGCCCTGCCTCCCCAGTCTTCGTAGTGCTTGTTGTTGGTTCCTCCTTTGTCTGTCATCATGGCATGATGTTTGCTGCTTCTAGTAGTTGGTGCAACTCATCCATACATTATTGCATTTGTTGGTGCATTTCTTCATCTTGTTGTATTGCGCATTGAAACACATCATCGGTTACTTCTTTCACTTGATTGCATATCTTATCCAAATATTCCTCTGTCAAAGCTTGGATAGCCACTTCCTTGACGACTTTGCGCTTTTTCCATTGTGGCACAGATCTTCCTATCTTTGTTTCTTTGCGCTTTTTGTCTGGGCACGGTGTTGTCTGCTAGGATGTCTCCTCTGGGCCCTTTCCTCTTTCCTGTGTGTCTCCTTCTTCTTCTTCATCATCGATCTCTTGCACTTGAGGGTTTTGTTTCTCTGTTGGTCCTGTTTCTGCTAGTGGAATATTCCACTTATTTTCCCAATCGACCATAATATGTCCCATCTCATCCTCGGTCAACATGTATTGTGTTGGTAGCCATTGTTGATCTGGGTCCTTCTTTGATTGTACATACATGTCGTAATGCCTTTCCTTAAAGTGTGCCACTGCCTTATATTCCTCGACCATCTGTGGTGGTATGCACGGTGTCCTCTCAATTTTGTCCCTAATAGTTTCCTTATAAATATAGAATGCAATGTTGTTGTCCATTTGTCCTGCCTTGTGTATAGTACACCATAGGTTCTAATACCGCACTTCTAGACAAGGCTTCTCCTGGACTCCCAAGAATTGTGTGTCATATGGCTCACTCCAATATGATAACGCTATTATAATTAGTAACTAGGCATAACAAAACTCGTTCCCCTTATCTTTCACTTCCTCACAATCAATCAAAAATTGGTTTAATAGGAACGTCACACAGTTCATCTGGACGCCCTCGACGCACCTTTCTCTTGCCGCTATCACTACTGTTGGTACTTTATCTTTTCTACACTTCCTTAATAGCTTACAAGGTAAGTCTTGCGTCACAAACCTTAGTGCCGGGTCGCATATGCTTGAGACGTCAAAACTGTGCTTTCCACATAATGTATGGAACTTCTTCTTCATGCACTCTCCCATCAATTATACACAACACAACCTATCTCATCAATCTCATCAACCAAATCAGATCTACTCACCAAGACCACTTTCAACCATATGCACAATATCACCAAGATAACCAACAAGATACCTCCATCTATTCACCATACTCTGCATAACCAAATACTATAAACCCTTATATCAACAATGTATCAAACCCTTGTTAGAAAAACAGGA
>ML785912.1:991548-1023901 GCA_009831015.1 Picea engelmannii | reverse complement strand
TCATTAAATGGAGGAAACTACTGGCTGAAGATTCCACTTGGGAAGATGAGTCTTTTATACAGAAGCATCCAGAGTTACTCAAGCGTTGTGGACAACACTTGTCTCAAGGGGAGGGGCATGTTAAGCCCTAATGTTGGCTCATTCCCCTTAATTGGAGCATATTAGATTAGTAATGCTATTTTATTTATGTCGGCTTTAGGCCATTAGTTGTAATTTAGATTAGTAATGTTATTTTAATTATGTCGGCTTTAGGCCATTATTTGTAATTATACCTCCTAGTCTCCTATATATACCAAGGAGACCTTGTCATTTTGAATCATCTGGTACTTGAACATCTAAGTGGGGTAAAAGGAGGTTGCCCCCTCGAAGAGGCTTATTATCTGAAATTATCTCTTTTTCAAGGCGTTGAGTACTTTTCCTGAGGTTTTTCTATGCTATATTGATGTTTGGTTCTTAACATAACATCATCAACTATACACCTCATGTATGTGCCAACTCATCAACTACTTGTCTCAACCATGTATCCAATGTGTACCTTAACTAAAAGCCCTCATAAATTTCATCATCCAAATATGATTTGTAACACTATAATAGACATGATGTATATGATCACATACCTTCAAACCTTCCTTAACTTTCACAACAAGAGACTAGCATTTTCATCAAACTTTTATTTAGTCTCACATGACTAGTTTGGGATTAGTCAACAACCCTAACTTGAAATAATCATAACTATGTACATGTAATGAATAAAGATCTGAAAATAATAAACAATGTTCTTGATTTTTTTTGTGCAATTCCTCCAGGTGTCACTACTTGGAACCTCTCATAAAAGGAGTTATAGCAAAAATGGCATACCTTGCTGAATTCTGGATTATTCTAGAGAGCGACCTTGTAGAGCATGCCACGCACATAATATTTATTGAATGGATCTGAAAATGTTACAAAGAATACTACAGACTGTACTCTAACCAACACATTTTGTATTATTCAATTTGGATCTATTATGAATAATTTATGACGTTTTTACCCGAAACACTTGTTTTAGACTAGTTTCAAGACTAGCCACAAACCCTATTTTCCACAGAGTGTAACTCCAAAAATAAAACGACCCACAAGATGAAATTTTTACCACATATACTTGGATATTTTTCCTCAATGGCCTATCAATTTCATGGCCTGAATCATTCTATAAAACACGTTATTGTGAAAATGGTGAGATTCCATGTAAATAACATACCTTAGAAAGCATCATCAAAAGATTTATCCTCCCTTGAATTCCAGCCTTCTTTTCTTTACCTTCCCTCTGAAATTCGGCTTAGATATACTTTGGTTACCTCAGTCACCTATATATATTCAATATGCTCAAGTGTGATGTAAAATGAGAGATCCTTGCCTATTATTTATACTCTCCAAGTAGCTTCCTTAGAAGCATCTTCTAGGTCAGTTTGCCCACTTTCCTTATTTTAGGGTTAACCCACTTCTAATTTCTCCATTAAATTTATTATTTAAATAATTTATTTTGTATTCACTTTGAATTATAGTTCACTCATCACTTCACTTTATTATTTACCTTCTAAAATCTCTTAAACCACTTTGACTACTTTGACCTTTTGGGGCTTCTAGATGACATATGGGGGTCCTCCAACTTCGTAAGGCCACTTTCAAACCGTGAGGAGTTATTGACGTTCCACATACCACTAGAAGTGGCATGCCATGTAATATCCATATATAATATTATTTCCTACAAATACATCAAAACTTATACCATTATCCATCAAACAAACTTGGGTCCATTACCCAAAACCTGGGTTCTCCAACTTCTCATGGCCATAACTCTCTAATTGTGAGGAGTTATGTGACGTTCCACATACCACCGGAAATGGAATGACATGTAATATCCATATAGAATAGTACTACCTTCAAATATATTAAAATTCATACCATTATACATGAAACAACCTTGGGTCCATTACCCAAACCTTTGTGCTACCAAAATTCGCTATCAGACTTTCTTCAAGGGTTGACATCAATGACAACCAAACTTAATCAATAGTGAGGTGGGCCTTTGTCTGTGCAAGTGAACATTGTCATCCATATGCCTCTCGTTACTCCATTTCTACAACCTGAGGGCTTCAAGACATCATCTCCTTAGTTATACCTAAGAAATGGGGACAACATAATTTACTTCATTATTTAGTGTTTATTTATTTAGATTTACCTCTTTGTTATTTTTTTATCTAGCATTTCACTAGTCTAGATTCTTGTTTTTTCCTTTTCCTTTTTAAACACAATGATCGACTTGATGAGAACTATGATCTCAAAATGAGAACTCTAACCCTAAAAATCAATATTTTTGGGTCAAAATCACAAAAATCAACCATCGTTTTGAAAAGTGGTGCTAATGGTAGCATTCTTTTAAAAATATATATTCATGGTTACAATTTCCACCTTTTGCAACCATGGCTTTAACAACATTGTAATGTTGTCGACAAAACTTTAAAATCAATCATTAAATCATAAAGTGGCGCTAACAACAACACCATTTTTTTTAGGTTAAAACTGCAACTTCTTTGAAACCTCTAGACTTGACAATTAGTGTCATTGCAATCAAAACCTTAAAATCAACCCTTGAATTGAAAGGTGGTGCTCCTAGTAGCACTCTCCCATTTTTTAAAGATAAAATTGCAAGTTTTTTGAAATCATGGCCTTAACAATAAATACCCTTGGAACTAACATCTTAAGACCAACCCCCAAATGGAAAAGATGTTATTTTAGTGGCAACCACTTTTTTTTCGAGCTTAAAATTGCAACATTTTAAAAACCATGGCTCAAAAGTCTAGTATTGTTTCCAATTTGTTTTTTAAGAAAAAAAAAAGATTTAAAAAAAAAACTATTTTTTTTTATATATAAATAAACATTTAAAAAAAATACCAATTTAAAAAAACAAAAATAATTAACCTTAAAAATAATTAAAAAAAAAACACAATATATACCCATTTTTTTTAAATACAAATATATTAAAAACAATTTAAAATAAACTAAAATAAATAAATAAGACAATTTTGAAAAAACATGTGATAAAAAAAAATCAAAAATCAAAAATTAAAAACAAATATTAAAAAAACAAAAACCAATTCAAATTTGGACCCCCTTCCCACTGCTCAAAAGAGCGGTTGACCACTCTAAAACTGGTCCATAGTTGAATGATAACCTCTAAAAATGCCCTGACTTTTATGTCTTTTTTCGTGGCTTTTTAGTCATATGCTTATCTTATTTTCCAAAATACTTTCATATAGCATGGATAAAATGGGGCTAATCATAATGATCCTAGAATTAGAGGGATTTCTTTTATCCCCACTTTTAAAAGTAGGTACAACAAGTCCTTGAGTCCAAGGTTTAGGGAAGCCTTGTCTGACTATTAAATTGAAGAGCTTGTGTATGTGAGGGGTCAGAATAAGCCCTCCAATTTTTTATATTTCAGCATGGTATCCTTTGATGTCCTTAGCTTTCCCGTTTGCAAGTCGCTTAACCCCAAACTTTATGTATTTTGTAGAAAAAAACATCATTTTTTGTAGAAACTTTTGGGATTTTTTCCAGGACATTATAGGATCCGTAAATATTTTTAAGGTAGGAATTCCAGTCTATCAGGGGAATCATAACATTTTCTTTACTTTTATGAGTCATAATTTGCCTCCAAAATTTCTTTGGATCTAACTTAGAAAGATGCAAAAGATTCTTTTACTTTCTATTTATGTAGTGTTCTTTTTTTCTTTTAATTAGGGCTTTGTATCTATTAATCTTATCATATTTCAAAAACTCGTCACAAGTATCTCTTATATTCTCTCTTTTTTCTCCTCTTATTAATATATTTATTTATTTAAAAAAAAATGTACATTATTAAGTTTTCGAACTATAGTTTCTAAATGTTACAATTTTAAGTTGAAAACTAAATTGAAAAAAATAATTCCAACAATATTGGTTGTGCTTGACAACAAACATATTACATGGTAAACTGGGACAAAATATTTAAAAATTTAGGCAATCTCATGGAATTGCGCTTGCTTATTAAAAAATACTATATAACAGTTTGACTTCTTTACCATAAAATTATATTTATGGTTATGAATTAATTTACTCAGAAGAAAATGAAAATGTCAAAAAATTCAAAATAACTGAAACTGTAATTAAAGAACTAATTAAATTATTAAAAGATGGTAAAAAGGTTTTGGCTATGACGTCAATGTCCAGGTTATATTTATATGTTTGTGTATCATTGCAAATATTGTATTATGAGAGAGGAGATTGTGAGAGAAATAAGAGGAAGTTACAACGGGCGTGCTATAGGTTGTATCCCTTCATTTTGCTGCATAATAAAAAGGAAGGACCTGTCAATTTCTCTGGTGGACATAACCCACATTGGGTGAACCACGTATATCTGTGTGTCTCTATTGTATTGTGTATCTTTTGTGTTTTATTTCCACATTTGTTTTATTTCTGCGATCCTATTTTTCTAACATGTCTTTATTTTCAATGCATTCTAATTTTTAAAGAATTTGATTGATTTTATGATATTCCATCATAAAAGTTAGACCCTTACAAATATGATATTATCATGAGTAGTTTTTTCACTTTGATGAATCACATAATTGGCAAAAACAAATCTATAGAGTTAAGCTAACCTTGTAAGTTAGTTTCACTTTATTTTTTTATCAAACTTGGGAACAACATTACTTTGGACCTTTTATATTTGGGCTTATTATTTATAATAATGTTCTCTTCTATGCATATATGTAGGTTTATTTCACATTTTTGTTTCTTCACTAGAAGAAAAGTTGGGCCAATGTTTCACCTTAAATTTCCATTGATTTAACTTGTAGATATAGTTTTTCATCTATATTTTGTGGTTGAATTTGTTCATAAAGATCATATGGTAAAAATTTCTTCTACCATTGTTTTTAATGGGTGGTTGTTTTTAATGGGTGGTTGGGAGGGAAACTTTAAACCATCATCAAGAATGATTTTATATGTGATATGGATGTACACTCTTTTTTTCTTAACTAGTCATGTTGAAGGAAAGGGAGATGTGGATGTGTTGATTTCTCCCTAACTTTCCTTGGTTGTCATTGGTTGGGTTATTGATCCCACTTAGCACCTTGTATGAACATTGTTTAACTTGGACCAACATTTTCTTGTTTGGACAATATCTACACATCTGATGATGTGGATGAAACAATTTTTTGGATATGGATGGTTGAGTTTTCAAAGGCCTTGGCTTGTGTTTGGTGACTTCAACCTGGTGGAAACACAAGATGATAAATAAGTCTTTTTTGTCAGTGTGACATCCTTGAGGGGGGAAAGGATGTATGGAATGCTTTGAAAGCTAGAAAGGGAATGTATGACCCAAATATGTTTAGACATGGAGAATACTAAAGTATGGTTTAGTTGGTCTAATTTGAGTTAGGAATCCAACTCACTCCTTACAAGATTAGACAACACCATAATTTTTTAAGCATAATTTTATTTATTTATTTACTTATTTTTATATTTATTTTGATGGTTTGAAGGTTGGCCTTTATAGGCCTTGGGAGGTCCACTTTCTTAGACCATCATTTGTTTTGTTATCTTAAGTGGTCGAAAATAAAAGGCTACATAGGACCCTTTTCATTAAATTGCCTCACACCTTAAAAATCCAAGTTGTATTATGTGTAGTAAAAAAAAATGAACCTTGCCTAGGAGTTATGAGGAGATGGATCGCTTGGTGGGGGGGTTCTGTATCTTGAAAAATGGCCTTAATTCATGGAAACAATCACTAGATTGTTGTGAAGTTATGGAAATGACACAAATTAGTCAAGGATGAACTAGATTACATCTCTCAACCACTTCATGATTTCCCCCATGATGAAGAGAAGCAAACCCATGTTGCCTAGATTTTCCACCTTCTAAAGTTCGATGAGGTAAGATGGGCCAAAGTGGATTAATTGAGAGCTCAAATTCATTGCATAAAGGTGAGTGATAAACCATGAAAGGACTTATTCAAAAACCTAACCACTAAGGAAGCATGAGAGAAATTATTTTCCCTAAAAACCATGGTTGGTCAAAATACTATTTAGAAGGAAATTGAGGAAGACTTTGCCAACCATTACAAAACGATGCTTAATCCCAGTGTCCTTCTAATATTTGGCTTTATATGAGTTAAAATCATCTCTAGTGGAAATATCCAATGACAAGTCCCCTAGATTAGATGGGTTCCATGTGAGTTCTATGAGGTAATGTGGACTTTGTTTGGTCCAATTTTCTATAGGTGTATTGAGAAGTGCTTAAGAAACAAACATTGTATGTAATCTTGAACCACGACCTCATCGAGTTTTCTCCTAATATTGGAAATCTTGAGCTTATAACAATAAGAGAACTATATCCTTATTGAATGTTTTTTACAATATCCTTGTTAAAGCCATTATGCTTTGTCTCAAACATATTTTGCTAAAAATTGTGTAGCTAGATCAAAACAATTTATAAGGGGTCACTTTATTCTTAACAATGTTATTGTAATTTGGGTGATCAAGATTATTTTGAGAACCAAACGAAGGCGGAGATATAACAATGAAATATTCATAGATATTGTAATAAACACAGAGATACACTTATGCATAATTTTAATTAATGAGAGAATGTATAGAAACTGTAAAATTATAGAGTGAATGACTTGCTAGAATGGTGGCACCTGGTCTCTCAGAAGAGATGTGATGGCTACGTTGATTCGAAAGAAGGTGACGATGTTTACAATGATGCTCTAGAGACCTTTTTAACATAAATAAAATCTAAAACCCTAACCCTGGAAGATGAAACGCTAAAAGGTTTGCAGGCCCTGATGGGGGTAGTTGGTATGTCAACTTCCCAAAGGCGTAAATTTTGCATACTATCTTCGTTTGGGGCGCACGATAGCTCATTGGGAAGGTCTATCCGAGGACTACACATTTTTTCATCACACTATGGATAAAGCCTATAGTGTGACTATGGCAAGCCCCCAAAAACGTTTTTTAGGGCCTCGAAATGACCCTGGAAGTTTATGACCCGAAAAGTTGTAGAAAAAATGCCAAGGTGGAAACCCTTGTTTTGAGCCAATGGAATAGGTGGGTGGCCATTGATTTCCACCTGGATCGTTCTTCCCCCTTAGAAATAAATGTTCTTCGTTGCGTCAACTCCATAGGGAAGCTTTTGTTGAATCTGAACCTTGGTGATTTGCTTGCATTGATGAAGAAGTTGTCATGCTTAGCTTGTTGAAGGTTGTTATGAACCTATTGTTGGAGGGGTTGGATCCATTTAACCAATATAGTTGCATGATTTTCCTGAGTGTGGGAGGAATCTGTTGGTGAAGATGCATCATGAAGAACATGAAGGGATTTATCATAACTTGGTTTGACTGGGCAGTGTGGAGACACCCCTGTAGGTGCAATTGGAATATCATGGTGCTCTTCTACAATCTTGTTGATTTTATTATGCTGGATAGAAGGGTCTTAGGCCAAGGATGCATTGGTTGCAGTGTCCTTCTCTTCTGACCATATTGTGAAGAGGATAAACTTTGTGGTATGAGAGATTACTTTGCGGCACTATTTTGTTGAGATAGTAGTTGGAACTACCTTTGGTATCTTGTAGGGTTGAACCCCCAGATTAATAATGACGCTAGGGGGTCAAGACTCATAAACATCATGAATCCTCCATATACATGGTTGGCCTAATAGAACATCACAGACTTCCAGTGGGGTAACATCACACAATACCTCATCCTTGAAGGGATTGATGTCGTATGACATGTGACACTGTTGTCTGACACGAAGATCTCATCCCTGGAGAAGCCATCTGATGTTGTATGGTTGTAGATGTGGTGTTGTTGGAAAATCCAACTGCTTGAAGACCTTTTTTGAGATGAGGTTCTTTTGGATTTAGCTATCAACAACAAAATGCAGTGGGTTCCCCTTCACCCACATTTGTGAATGGAAAATGCACCCCCCCTTCTTAGGATCCTCTAGTTCTTCTAGTTGGATTGTTGTGGTCACAACAATAGCAGTGGATTTTGCATCAATTATATGTCTCATTTTATTATTGTTTGAACCAGACTCTGATTCAGGGTTCAGTTTTGTTTCTTTGAGCTCGACTACCAATGATTGTTTTGAGGAACATTCATCGGTGTTGTGCCAATGGATTTTGTGGAAGTCGTGCCACTTCCCAGTGTCCTTCTTCATCTTCATGTTACTCTTATTTTCTTACGGCTTGGATTGGTTATCTTGAGGTTAGCTATTTTTTGGATTAGGGTTGCCTTTACCATACTTTGGTTGTTGCAGATTTGTAGGCCCAGATTCCTGCTTGTTCGGGTGCTTAAATTTCTGCTCGATTTTTACAGCATATCGATAAGTTTCTCCCAGTGATGAGATGTACAAAAACTCCATTTTGGTTTGGATGTACCTGTGTAGAGCCCCGCGGTATTTTAGAACCAGATGTCGCTCAGAGTATTTGATATCGAGCTTGGTTCACAAGGTATGGAAGATATTTGTGAACTTTCACATTGTTTGGCCCCTCTCTTGATGCAATGTGGTCCATCTCATGTATTGATCATCATAGTTTCCCACATGGTAATATTTTTCCTTGACTGCATCCATAAAAAAATCCCAAGTGGGCTCGGCCCCAAATATTCTAGACTCCTTTGTGGAATTTTTCTCCCAGTAAGTTTCCCACCAATGTTTGACATGGGGGAGTGATCTATATTTAGGAGTGGAACAAATTGATTAACAAACTGAATACAATAAACACAGAGATATAAATAACAACACATATATCTAGTGAACAATATATTTTATTGAATAAATGAAATAGGCTGAAATTGTAAAACTGCAGAACTGAAACACTTGCTCGAATGGTGCTATCTATCTCTGAGAAGAGATGTGGCTGCTACGTGAACTCGTTTGAGTGAAATGATTACAATGAGGCTCCAGAGGCCTTTTTAACATCACTCATGAATGTCAAAACCCTAGATATCCAAAAACCTAACCCTAGGATATGAAACACCAAAAGTTATGTGGGCCCCTATGGGTAAGTTGGTACCTCAACTTCTTGGGGTCGTAACATTTTCATACGAACTCCGTTTTAGGCGCGTGATAGTCCATTGGAAATGGATTTTTGAGAAATACACATTACATTGTCAAAATCTGACTTCATCTACAGTTTGGATGTGGCGAGCCAAAAAAACATTGTTTAGGGCCCCAAAATGGCCATGGAAGTACAATAAGATGTGATGACATGAAAACATACAAAATAAGCCAGTTGGATAAAGTGGGAGGCCACCAGTATCCACCTGGAAGATGTGGAGGGATTCAGACAGTCTCAAAAGTGTAGAACCCACAATTGCAAAGAAGTATATAAGAACGTGTTGAACTAAAAATTGTCAAAAGGAGCCAATTGGAATAGGTGGGTGGCCACCAATATCCACCTAGATCAGTCTGCCCCCCTTAGGAATAAATGGTCTCCATTGCATTGAGTTCCCCCATCAGGTGAGGAAACTTCTGTTGAATTTGGCCACGGGTGAGCCACTTTCCTTGGTGGAGGAGTTGCCCTCCCTTGACAACCCGATAAAGTTGGATCATCTGTTGGAAGGTGCCCTTGACCTATGTGTCCACTATCTAATCAGTGGATGCTTGTTCCATGTAGTTAGGGTTGAGCTCTGTTGGTGTTAGTTGTTCTATGATCTCTAAGGTGTCCAATAATGGTGGAAAATATGGCCGAAGGAGGTCCACATTGAACATTGGGTGCAATCCAAGGAAGGGTGGAGTGTTGAGCTCAAAATCATTACTACGCACAACCTTGGTGATGGTGTAAGGCCCATAGCGAAGTGGGCAGAGCTTCTGATGGGGCCCTGTAAGACGCTCCTTCTCTAAATGTAACCAGACCTTGTCTTCAACCTGAACTGGTGTGGTACCCTGTGTTGATCATGGCACTGCTTGTACTTAGCATTGGCTTTCTGCAAAATCTCATGGACCTATTGGTGGATGTGTTGAATCCACTCAATGAATCTAGTGGATTTATCGGTCTTAGAATGAACATGGGAAGAGTTTGTCTATGTGGTTGTAAGAGGTAGTGAAACATCAATGGGACCCAAGGGTTGGAATCTCAGTCCCACCTGAAATGGGCTATGGTTGGTGGAGCTATGGAGAGCCTTGTTGTAACTATGTTGAACATAGGGGAGACTCACATCCAATGTACATGGATGCTTACAGTTGTACATGTGCAGGATGTGAAAAATAATTTGATTGGCGACCTCTGTTTGGTCATCTATTTGGGGGTGGAAAGCAGTGGATTTAGTGAGCCTGGTGTCCAACAGTGACCAGAGACTCGACCAAAATGTGCTGAGGAACCTGTTGTCCTAGTTGGATATGATGGTCTATGGTATCCTAAAATGGATCCACACTCATTCGAAGAAGAGTTTGGCAGTATCATTGTGATGTTCTTCTTCTAGGATTTAAGGATGGCCATCTTTGAAAACCAATCAACGACCACAAATACAAAATCATTGTCGTTCTTGGAGGACAGAAGGCTAGACATGTAATCCATCGAGATGGATTCCCAAGGATTCTTGGGGGTAGGAAGAGGTGTGTATAATCCTTGCTTCTTGATGGCTGGCTTGGAAATGACACATGCAATGCAATATATGATATACTTGTTGACGTCTTGTCAAAGTTTTGGCCAATAAAAATGTTTATGGAGAATGACCACAATTATCTCCATGCCAAGATGTTATGCCATTCGACTGTATTGTGCTTCCCAAATCATCTTTGCATGCTCGCTTGCAAGAACACAGAGATGGCCCAGATGGCATAATAGCCTGTCCTAAATGTGAAAATCGGTGACAGTCACGCCTGTACCCAAGAGCTGATAGGTGGTGGCGAAGTCTGGATCTTGTTGATAAAGTTGGGGCCACTCATATGCTCATGTCCACAAGAATGGAGCACAGTGGTGAGTGCAACCATGGGAGGTCGACCGAGGTAGTCAGTGACGTGATTTTTGCTCCCTATATTATACTTGATGTTGAGATGGAACTGTTTCAGTTAGATGGACCACTTCTGATGGTGGTCGTTTTGCAACTTCCCTTGTGTCTGTATGAATTGCAAAGGCCTATGATCGGTATGGATGATCATCTCCTTTCCCAGAATGTAATGTTTCCATTGATGACAGGCTTGTACAATGGAATACATTTTCTTGTCATAGGTGGGGTGTTTCCAGATAGTATTTGAGAGTGTCTCACTATGGTATGCCATTGGATGGCCATGTTGAGTGAGAAATGCACCTATAGCATAGTCAGATGCATCAGTCTCAATCTCGAACAGTTGTTGCATATCAGGTAAGGAGAGTACTAGAGATGAGCACAAGCGATGCTTCTTATCATCAAATGCTCATTGTTGTTCCTTCCCCCACACGAAATTTTCCCTGCCACTGCCCTTGGTCATGTGGATGAGGGCCCATGCAATATGGAAGAATCCCAACATGAACCGTTGGTAGAAGTTGGCCAGTACCAATAAGATATGAATCTTGGTTAGTGTGGTCGGGGTTGGCCAGTCACGGATGACTTGGATCTTAGCAGGATCATCATGTACCCCATGCTCATCAACAATGTAGCCCAATTATTGGACCATGTTCATGCCAAAGGAACATTTTTCCAAGTTGGCATATATCTTGTGCTGTCGCAGAGTGCTCAAAACCTACTTAATATGCCACATGTACTCCTCCCAAGTTCTATTGAAGATGAGGATGCCATCCAAATATACCACCACAAAAGAGTTGGTGAAGGGTCTCAATACATCATCCATCAACCTCATGAAAGTGGTTGGTTCATTTGTTAGGCCAAAGGGCATGACCAACCATTCGAAGAGACCTTCTTTATATTCAAAGTTGTCCTCCAGACATCAGTTGGTTTCATGGGAACCTACTGGTAGCCAAACTTTAGGTCAATATTGTTGAAGAACTTTTCCCCTTTGAGTTGGTCAAGAAGGTCATCAATCCTAAGAATTGTGTACTAGTTTCTAACTGTGATTTTGTTTAATGCTATGTAATCAATGCTGAGTCACCAGGTCCTGTCCTTCTTCTGCACCAGCACAATTGTGCTTCTGCAAGGGGAGGAGTTGGGTTTGATGTGCCCATTTTGAATAAGCTCTTGGATCTGACACTTGATTTCATCATTTTCCATCAGTGAACGATGATAAATTGGTCCAATAGGTAGAGGTGCACCGAGGGTTAGATCAATTGGATGATTGACTTGGTAGTGTGTTGGTACCTCGGTGGGTGAGGAGAAGATGGCTATGTACTCTTCCACGATCACATCCACTTACTTCTGCTGTAAAGAGAGGCTCTATGTAGAGGCCACGGATGTGGAAGCGACCTTCTACTTATTGTGAGCATGGGTCACAAAGAAGACGAACTTCTCGATCTATGAAATGATGTTATTGCATTTCTTAGCAGAGATTAAAGAAATAATGGTAGGCAGTGCTACCTCTGGTATCCTATACAATTGTATACCCAAAGCAATAATAACACTGCAGGGTCTAGAATCATACACAACATGATGCTTCCACAAATATGGTTGTCTTAAAATAACATCACAAAATTCAAGGGAAGAAATATCACACAATAACTCATCTTTGAAAGACTTTATGGTGTAGGGAAGATGACACTGTTGGCTGACACAAAGATCTCTTCCTTGGCAAAGCCAGTCGATGGTGTAGGGTTGTGGGTGCAGTGTCGTTCGTAGGTCCAACCACTTGATGACCTTTGCTGAGATCATGTTCTTCTGACTGCCACTATCGACAATGAAATGAAGTAGAGCCCCCTTTACCCACATCTGTGAGTGAAATAGGCATTCCCCCTCCTCTGGTTCTTATGGTTCGCTTGGCTGGAATTTGGTGGTAGCGACAGTGGCACTGGGTTCATCATCAATAATCCACTTCCCTCCTTCTAAATTTGATTCTAAATCAGAATCGGCCTCAACTCTGAAGCCTTTAACTCGACCACGAGTGACTTCTTGGAGCAACATTCTTCAGTGTTGTGCCAAGGGATTTTATGGTATTCACACTATTTTCCCATGTCCTTCTTTGTCTTCTCATTTCCCTTATTTATTTGCGGCTTGGACTAGTTGTCCTGAGAGTGGCCATCTTTTATCTATCCCTTGTTGTGTGGGTTAGGGCTGCCTTTTCCCTCCTTCGACTGTGAGGAGTTTTGCAGATCCAAACTCTCGCCTCTTCTGCTTAATTTTTTGCTCGATCTTGACAACATATCTATAAGTCGTACCCAATGAGGCAATATCCAGAAACTTCATTTCTGTTTGAATGTATCTATGCAAACAATCATGGTATTTTAGCACCATATGTCGCTCATAGTCTTTGATACCTAATTTGGTGCATAGGGTATGGAAAATATTAGTGAAATATGGTACTGATTGGTCCCTTTCTTGATGCAGGGTGGTCCATCTAGTGTACTGGTCCTCATAGATTCCAACATGGTAGTATTGTTCTTTAATGGCATTGTGGAAAGAATCCCATGTAGGGGTAACCACATATATTACAGATTCCTCTATGGTCCTTTGCTCATAGTAAGTGTCCCAGAAGTCCTTAACATGGTGGACGACCTTGAGGAGTGCAAAAGTAATTTTTTCCCCATTGAAAAAATTGTGGACCGAAAATACCCTTTGAGCAGATTCAACCATTTATCTACAACATCAACATCTATCAATCCTTCAGATAATGGAATATCAAAATTTACTTGTACTTCGAAGGGGGTTGCATGGCCTCTTGATGAAGATTCTTCTCTTATGGGAAACCACCGAAGGATCTGTGCAAAGTTGTCTATCATTTCGCTCCTTTGTCGCACAAGGGATTCCTCAAGCAACATTTAAAAAGGATCTCCCGATCCATCATCTTTCTTTTCATCTCCCATGGTTTTTTGTCGAGCTTGGCGCGATCGATCTTACAACGGCTCAATTGGTATGAGTCCCAACTTATTATAACTAGATATTGTCGGGGACATGCACGAAGAAAAATAAATGAAGAGAAGACCACTATGATACCATTGATCCATATTTAGGATCAGAACGAACTGCTTAACATATTGAATACAATAAACATAGAGATATAAATAACAACATAAATATCCAGTGAACAATATCTTATATTGAATAAATGAAATAGGCTGAAACTATAAAACTACATAACTGAAACACTTGCTCGAATGGTGGTAGCTATCTCTCAGAAGAGATGTTGTTGCTACGCACATCTGTCTCAACAAAATGATTACAATGAGGCTCCAGAGGCCTTTTTAACATTACTCATGAATGCCAAAACCCTAGATATCCAAAAACCTAACCCTAGGAGATGAAACGCCAAAAGTTAAGTGGGCCCCTATGGGTAAGTTGCTACCTCAACTTCCCAAGGTCGTAACTTTTTCATATGTCCTCTGTTTTGGGCATGTGATAGCCCGTTGGAAAAATCTTTTCGAGAACTACACATTACGTCGTCAAACTCTGACTCTGTCTACAATTTGACTATGGCGATCCAAAAAAACATTGTTTAAGTCCCCAAAATGACCCTTGAAGTACAACAAGATGTGATGACATGAAAACATACAAAATAAGCCACTTAGATTAAGTGGGAGGCCACCAGTATCCACCTAGAAGATGTGTAGGGCTTCAAACAACCACGGAAGTGTAGAACCCACAATTACAAAGAAGTACAAAATAACATATTGAACTAAAAATTATCAAGAGGATCCAGTTGGAATAGGTGGGTGGCCACCAACATCCACTTGGATCAGGGAGATCCTTAAGGAGAACAAAGGTGATCTTTTATCTGTCGAAAAAATTATGAACAGAAAAATAACCTTCTAGAAAACTTACATATTTTTCCAGAACATCTACATCAATATGACCTTCAATTACGAGAATATCAAAATTAACTTGTACCTTGAATGGTGTAGCATCTCCAAAGTGACCGCTTGACGAAGATGCGCATGTTATTGTCGACAATCGTTGAAGGATTTGAGAAAAATTCTCCAACATCTCATTCCTTTGTTACACGAGGGATTCCATGAGAAACAACTTGATGGGATATTCTTCTCCCTCATCTCTCTTCTCTTCCCCCATGGGAGGTCACCTTGCTTGGCGAGAGCAATTGTCCTCAAGAGAAACTAGCTCGAGACCCAACTCTCTATACCCTGACCTCGTTGGGGACATGCACTGACAAACGAAATGAATTCAGAGATATAAAAATAAAATATTCATATATATTGCAATAAACACATAGATACAGTAATGTACATTTTTTTATTAATGAGAGAATGTACAGAAATTGTAAAATTACAGAGTGAATGACTCTCTAGAATGGTGGCATCTTATCTCTGAGAAGAGATGTGATGGCTACACTTATTCACAAGAAGATGATAATGTTTACAATGAGGCTCTAGAGGCATTTTCAACATAAATAAAATCTAAATCATAACCCTGGAAGATTAAACACTAAAAGGTTTGTGGGCCCCGATGGGGGTAGCTGGTATGTCAACTTCCCAAGGGCGTAACTTTTGCATATGATCACTGTTTGGGGCGCACAATGGCTCATTGGAAATGTCTATATAGGGAATACACAATTTATCATCACACTTTGGATAGAACCTATAGTGTGACTATGGTGGGCCCAAAAAAAAGTTTTTTAGGGCCTCAAAACGGCCTCGAAAGTTTAGGACCCGAAAAGTTGTAGAAAAACTACCAAGGTGAAAACCCTTGTTTTGAGCTAGTGAATAGGTGGGTGGCCATTGATTTACACTTGGATCATTGCGAAGGAATGGATTTGGCATATTCCCTTGGATTAGATGTTTTTTTCATCAAAATTGACTTGGAGAGGCATCTTATCATGTTGAATGGCCTTTCATTCTTTCCACGGTAAATGTAACACCCTGTTTCCCCCAGTCTGTAAAAATAACTATACTGGCCAAGTATTGTGGCAAACTCAAAAATGTGAATGTGTGATGTGAATGGACCTTGTGAAAAAGGTATATGAATTTAAACAATATTATGAATATATATATTGCAGGACTGCTGAGAGGGGGTGTGATGAAAAAGAGACCACGATGGTTGAAGAAAGGTGGTGGAAGGAACCTGGAATGGTGGCGTTAACTTCCACCGAAACCAATACCATATTTGGACTTCACTGGCCCAGAGACCCAAGAGTGGCTTGCTGGCCCCGAATTAAATGACTCGCTAGGTTGGTAGGTAAAGGGCTCCTCATGAGTAATGAGGGATGGGGGTGAACTGCCCATTCGTAGAGTCCTCATACCTAACCACCATGAGGAAGATCATGCCACACGCAACCTCACCGAAAAGAGAAAAGGCAGGAAGAGTGTGCGATCAGAAAGGGGCAGACGCGAGGGAAAGAGGAATAGGAGAACTTTGGAAAAATACAGAGTGAGTGATAGTAGAGAAGAAGGAGAGTAACCTTCATTCTCGGTCACAGGAAAATAGAGACATAGTCTCGCAACATCGTGGTCTCAGCTCGGGGGTGGCTAGTGGTAAATCCATTGGGAGTCGTTGAGCCTATGGTTGGGTGGAAACGAGCACCCCTCTCAGCAGTTGCAATCACACCTGGTGTTATTTCTGATAAGTGTTTTATATCTTGTATCTTGAAGTTTATATGTTGATATGTATGCTCATAGTCTATGCAAATTTATGAATGGTTTGAGTATAAGACTGTTTGTGTGGTTTTTTGACCAGAAATGGTGGTTGCATTCTTATAATGGAAAGACCACGTATGTCTTATGTGTATATATATATATATATATATATATATATATATATATATATTGAATTAATTTGGACTTCAAGTCTGCTTTTGGGAAATCTATGCCCTTATTCGTCTCTAGGAATACCTGGAATAGATCTCTCCATGGAGATACCCTTCTTGGAAATCTTACCAAGAACCTGGAAAAGGATTTGAAGGCGCAAGTATTAGTAACCCTATACGAGGAAGAATGATCCTCTTGAAATCCCGAAATGGAAGCGTACGGATAAGTATCGATTGACGGACGAGATCTTGTCGGAAGATCTGTGGTCATTCACAACCGTTAGATTGGAGGAATAAAAGAGGGCGTTACATGCCTTAACCCTTTTCCTTTATCTTCGTGAGTAGCGAAGAAATCGGGACCGTAGATCCCCAAGGTCCGTGGAAGTATCTGGACCGTTGGTTTTTCCACGTCCAGGGAGCACCGGGAGAGTGCACAACGCGGGACGGATATGAACCGTCAGATCTTAGTTAGAAAACCCGACAGCCATTGTATCTATCAGGATATGCATGAGGGATTAGCCCTCGTGAATAGAGGCAAAAGTCCCAAAAGAGGAGTTGGTATCGGGGTTTCAGACTTCGGGATTTCAGAAGTCCTGATGATGAGAGGTTGGAAAAATTCACAATGAAAGTCTCGAAATAGATCCGGACCATCCGATTAAGGGAGGCCACGTGTCGCAAGGTCACCCATATTGGGATCTTGGACTTCAGGATTTCATAGGTCTCGTTGACAAGAGATTGGGACACTCCATGGTGGAAGTCCCGAAATAGATCTGGACCGTCCGATTAAGGTAGGCCATGTGTCGCAAGATCACCCATTTCGGGAAATCAAAAATCAGGAACTTAGGAGTCTCGTTGACAAGAGGTCGGGCTCTCGTATTGATAAGTTCTGAAAGAAATAGGACAGAGGTATTATGAGGAGTGGTCACCTGGATCAGGGCATAGCCAGGAGGGCTAATGTGATAAAGGCCATTTCGAGAAATCGAAAATCAGGAATTCAGGAGTCCCGTTGAAAAGAGGTCGGGCTCTCATATTGATAAGTCCCGAAGGGAATAAGACTGTGGTCTTATGAGAAGTGGTCAAACTGGCCAAGGCATAGCCCAGGGGGCTAATTTCTGATCGAAGCCTGTTCGACACTTCGGCGTTTCTGGGTTTGCAGAGTCGAAAGACTCAACCCGCTTATATCGTTGAGTCACGAAATGTGAAAAGGAGCCTCGTTGTTTGACCTGTGATCACGATCAATGATCACATGGAGGTGGAAAAAGGGAAGATCTAGCTTGTGCTAAGCCCTGTAGGATTTCGGGGATTCTTTCCCTCAAGAAAAGGTGAAAATTTTATTATGCCATAGTGGGTGTGTTACAAATTGGTATCAGAGCATGGTTACAACACTTGGCCTGCTTGGGCTAATGAATGAGTTGCGTGGAAGCTCCGTTCGGAACACTCGAAAAAAGAGTAACCCCCTGTCTTAACCTTCCTAATCAAAAGACGAAGTTAAGAATGAAAAACCCCTATTGTGTGTGTGTACATATCAAAATATGAATTATGTATTGGTTATAAATAAATATAAATATTGACTAACAACCAACGTTTTTCCTTTTGCACACAAGCGGAAGATCAACCACGGGAAATTATCAACGCATAGTATGGTGACTCACCATGAAGTGGGAGAGGGCTCCCACAATAGAGACGAAGAGTCTGACGAAAGGAGAGTAGTAGGGACCCCCCCATATCTAGTCGAGACTATGAGGAGTCTCATGGTTGAATTACAAAGCTGCAAGGCTGACAATGAAAGGATGATGAAAGAACAAGAAAAGAAAACAAAAATTAATGCAGTTTTACTGCAAAGTTTATCCGATCTGCAAAGACAAATGCAGCATGAACCTGAAACTCAGAAATAGGGTCATATCAGTGGCCACACTGAGAGAATCACCTCGAAAAAGGTCCACCCCAGAGGTAAAGGACAAGCGACGGACAATTCCTCTGAGAAGGAAGCGAACGATTCAGAGGGCTCTTCTAGCAACAGAACCAGTTCCTATTCCCGAAGGAAATAGAAGAAGCAAAATTCTTCCAAAGGTCATAAATTTGAAGAATTTAGAAAATCCAAACCACCCTCCTTTGATGGTGAAATAAAGAAGGGAGAGGAAGCAGAGGCCTGGCTGCTTGGACTAAAGAAGTATTTCAGAGTCCATGACTTTTCAGAAAATATGAAGGCCCAAGTGGCCACCTTCAACTTGAACGAAAAGGCTTCCATTTGGTGGGAAGACCTTAAGAATGTGAAAGGGGTTCACGAAGAGGACCTGTCTTGGGAACGGTTTGAGAAATACTTCCGGAAGAAGTATCTGTCGGAAAAATATTTTGACGAAAAGACTAAAGAGCTTTATGAACTCAAAATGGGACAACTCACTATAGAAGAATTTGTCAACAAATTCCTCGATTTGTTGAGGTATGTACCCTATATCAAGGCGGAAAAGGCAAAGGTGCAACGCTTCATCAGTGGACTACCTAAGGACTATCGGAATAGAATTTAATTTGATGAGCCAAAGACTCTAGAAGGCACTATTCGAAAGGCAACCTATTGTCATGAACAGTTTGGGCATCGAGTAGAACCTCACGAAGGATGGAAACAAAAGAATAGTTCAAGATTTCAGAAAAAGGGAATTAAATCCCTAGGATTTAAGAACTATAAGAACAACCCAAGAATGAGCTTTCCAGCCCGGAGTATGCACCAACAGAATTTTCCCTCCTTGAGTGGAAATAAAACTTATGGACCCATATCAGTGAAGACTGATAACCCAAAGAGAGAACCTTTGAAATGTTGGGGTTGCGGGGAAGAACATCTATTGAGAGACTGTCCACACCGAAAACAGAATAGTCGGAGGATTTATAACATCCAAGAAGCTACTACTGTCAATGATGTGGCCAGGAGTGTGCCACAAATTTATGCAGCCTTGGATAATAACCAAGCCGACCACCAAGCTTCAGTAGTGGAAATAGAAGGTATGATTTCCAACCATCTAGTGTTTGTTTTAATTGACCCTGGTTCAAATTTGAGTTATATAGCCCCTAAAGCTGTTGATAAATGTAAACTACAACCACAAAAGCATACCAATCCATGGTTGGTACAGTTAGCCATTATCACCAAAATAAGGGTAGTAGAGGTTATACCAGCCTGCCAATTGATGTTGGGTAGATTCCCCACTCAAACAACTCTTAACTTATTACCCCTGGGATCGTATGATCTGTTGATTGGTATGGATTGGCTAGCCGTCGATAAAGCCAGATTGGACGGTTACCATAAAACCTTATAATGTGTAAGTAAGGAAGGGAAAAAGATAACCTTTCAAGGGATCCAAAAACCTGTCTCAGTAAGACAAATATCAGCTCTACAAATGAGAAAGTATTGTCGAAAGGGATGTCCCCTATATGAAATACAGGTATTGAAAACAATCAAAGGTGACAAACCAAGCCCTGACGATCACCCTATCCTGAGAGAATACAGAGATGTGTTTCCGAAAGAGGTACCAGGTCTACCTCCGAGAAGAGACATAGACTTCTCGATAGAACTTGCACCGGGAGCGGTGCCGGTGTCTAGGACACCCTACCGGATGAGCACACCCGAGTTAGTTGAACTCAAGTTGCAATTAAAAGAAATGATGGATAAGGGATATATTCGACCCAACGTGTCTCCATGGGGAGCACCAGTCCTGTTTGTGAAAAAGAAGGATGGTACCCTTAGACTGTGTATAGATAATAGGCAACTCAATAAGGTAACTATAAAGAACAAGTACCCCTTGCCTAGGATCGATGACCTGTTCGATCAATTGGGGGGTGCGTCTATTTTCTCAAAGATTGACTTGAGGTTGGGATACCATCAAGTCTGAATTAAGGGTGAAGACATCCATAAAAATGCCTTCCGAACATGGTATGGTCACTATGAGTTCGTGGTAGTGCCATTTGGGTTAACCAATGCCCCTGCCACTTTTATGTGCTTGATGAACAATGTACTCAGCAAATTCTTAGACAAATTTGTGCTTGTTTTTATTGACGATATATTAATTTACTCCAAGAACATAAAAGAGCATGAAGAGCATCTTAGACTTGTGATGCAAGTGCTAAGAGAACATCATCTCTATGCCAAATTTGGCAAATGTGAATTCTTCCAGAAGAAAATACACTAATTAGGCCATGTTCTCTCTGAAGAAGGAGTGGCAGTAGACCCTAACAAAATCAGGTCTATCATGGAATGGCCTACCCCGAAGGATGTTTCAGACATCAGATCCTTTATGGGATTAGCAAGATATTATAGGAGATTTATAAAAGGATTCTCCAAGATTGATTTTCCAATCACTGCCCTCCAGAAGAAGGGGATAAAATTCTTGTGGACACAAAAATGTGAAGAAAGATTTCAAACCCTGAAACATCTACTGACCCATGCACCCGTGCTAAAGATTGTCGATCTAGAAGCTAACTTCCTCATGTGCATAGATGCTTGTAAGGAAGGGTTCGAAGGAGTCCTTATGCAGGGAGGAAGTGTAATCTGCTATGAATCCAAAAAATTGAATGAGCACGAAGTCAACTATGTGACCCATGATCTAGAGTTGGCTGCCATAGTGCATGCCTTGAAAATGTGGAGGCATTAACTCTTGGGAAGAAAATGTGTACTTATGACAGATCACTGTGGATTGCGATATTTGTTTGATCAACCAAAGCTCAATGCTAGACAAGCTAGGTGGATGGCCCTCCTTAGCGAGTTTGATTTCGAAATCAAACACATTAAAGGAAAGGAAAATAGGGTGGTTGATGCCCTTAGTAGAAGTATGAAACAATTCACCTGGCAGCGGTGAGCACCTGTGAGATGGATGTCAAAGAAAGAGTTAGAAATGCACAAGAAACAGATCCCTTCACCCAGATCGTGACCATGTACCTACAGCAAGAACCCACTGGAGTAAAATATGAAGGCTACCAGATGACCGAAGGAGGTCTGCTCACTTACAGAAGCAGATTTTATATTCCAGATTGTGACGACTTGAACGGGTTCATACTGGATGAACTACATAAAAGACCCTATTCTGGTCATCCAGGATACCAGAAGATGATAACGTCCACCAGGAAACAATTCTATTGGCCTAGAATGAAGAAAGACATAGCCGAGTACTTGGACAAATGCATAGAGTGCCAACATGTTAAAGCATAACACCGACACCCAGCAGGGTTATTGCAACCTTTACCAATCCCAGAATGGAAATGGGAAACCATCTCCATGGATTTCATCATTGGATTACCAACATCGACCAAACAGAACAATGCCATTATGGTAGTGGTGGATAAATTGAGCAAGTCTGCTCATTTCATCCCTGTCAAATCAACTTGCAAAGAAATTGATATCACCCAAGTATTCGTGAAGGAGATATTCAGACTGCATGGTATGCCGAAAGATATCGTGTCTGACAGAGACACGAAATTTACTTCTAACTTTTGGAAATCACTGATGGCTGGTTTAGAGACCAAATTGTTGTTTAGCACCGTCTGTCACCCTCAAACCGACAGACAGACAGAAAGAGTAAACCAAATACTTGAAGACATGCTAAGAATGCATGTAATGCATCAACCCAAGAAGTGGGAAGACTATCTACCACTGGTAGAATTCGCCTACAACAACGGCTACCAAGCATCCTTAAAGATGAGTCCCTTCGAAGTCCTCTATGGTAGACCGTGTAACACTCCAGTCAAATGGAGTAATCCCATAAACATGATTTCTTTTGAACCCGACATGTTGAAAGAAATGGAACAACAAGTGACTCGGATAAAACAAAACCTGAAGGTCGCTCAGAACCGACAGAAAAGTTATGCCGACCAAAAGAGAACTCCAAGAGAGTTCAAAACGAGAGACCATGTATATCTTAGAGTTAGACCCAGGAAGATTTCTCTGAAAATGGGAGCTTGTGCCAAGTTGACACCTCGGTATTGTGGACCCTTTGAGGTTCTAGATAGAGTGGGACCTGTAGCCTATAGGCTAGCACTTCCTCCGACAGTCAAAGCACATAATGCTTTCCATGTCTCATTATTGAAGAAATATGTACATGATGCTAACCATATAATTGATTGGTCTGTGATCCAGGTGGAACCAGAGGGAGAATTTCTATCAGAACCTCAATGCATATTGGACAGAAAGGAAACCCCGCTCCGGAACCGAACCATTGCACAGGTCAAGGTGCAGTGCAAACATTTTGGCCCAGATGAGGCTACATGGGAAATGGAGGATGCCATGAAACGGGCATATCCGATTTTCTTTACACCTGTACATGCATGTCAAGTTGATAGATAGAACATCGAGGACGATGTTCCTTTAAGGGGGGGGGAATTGTAACACCATGTTTCCCCCAGTCTGTAAAAATAACTATACTGGCCAAGTATTGTGGCAAACTCAGAAATGTGAATATGTGATGTGAATGGACCTTGTGAAAAAGGTCTATGAATGTAAAAAATATTATGAATATATATATTGCAGGACTGTTGAGAGAGGGTGTGATGAAAAAGAGACCACAATGGCTGAAGAAAGGTGGTGGAAGGCACCTGGAATGGTGGCATTAACTTCCACTGAAACCAACACCATATTTGGACTTCACTGGCCTTGAGAACCAAGAGGGGCTCGTTGGCCCCGAATTAAATGACTCGTCAGGTTGGTAGGTAAAGGGCTCCTCATGAGTAATGAGGGATGGGGGTGAACCACCCATCCGTAGATTCCTCATACCCGAACACCGCGAGGAATATCATTCCACACACAACCTCGCCGAAAAGAGAAAAGGCAGGAAGAGTGTGCGATCAGAAAGGGACAGACTCGAGGGAAAGAGGAAGAGGAGAACTCTGGAAAAATACAGAGTGAGTGATAGCAAAGAAGAAGGAGAGTAACCTTCGTTCTCGGTCACTGGAAAACAGAGACACAGTCTTGCATCATCATGGTCTCATCTCGAGGGTGGCTAGTGGTAAATCCATTAGAATTCGCTGAGCCTACGGTTGGGTGGAAACGAGCACCCCTCTCAGCAGTTGCAATCACACCTGGTGTTATTTCTTATAAGTGTTTTATATCTTGTATATTGAAGTTTATATGCTGATATGTATGCTCATAGTCTGTGCAAATTTATGAATGGTTTAAGTATAAGACTGTCTGTGTGGTGTTTTGACCAGAAATGGTGGTTGCATGCTTATAATGGAAAGACCACGTATGGCTTATATATATACCCCTCTCAGCAGTTGCAATCACACCTGGTGTTATTTCTGATAAGTGTTTTATATCTTGTATCTTGAAGTTTATATGATGATATGTATGCTCATAGTTTGTGCAAATTTATGAATGGTTTGAGTATAAGACTGTCTGTGTGGTGTTTTGACCAGAAATGGTGGTTGCATGCTTATAATGGAAATACCACGTATGGCTTATGTTTATATATATATATATATATATATTGAATTAATTTGGACTTCAAGTCTGCTTTTGGGAAATCTATGCCCTTATTCGTCCCCAGGAATACCTGGAATATATCTCTCCACAAAGATACCCTTCTTGGAAAGATTACCAAGAACCTGGAAAAGGATTTGAAGGCGCAAGTCTTAGTAACCCTGTATGAGGAAGAATGATCCTCTTGAAATCCCAAAATGGCAGCGTAGGGATAAGTATCAATTGACGGGCGAGATCCTATTGGAAGTTCTGCTGTCATTCACGACCGTTAGATTGGAGGAAGAAAAGAGGGCGTTACATGCCTTAACCCTTTTCCTTTATCTTCGTGAGTAGCGAATAAACCGGGACCGTAGATCCCCAAGGTTCGTGGAAGTATCTGGACCATTGGTTTTTCCACATCCAGGGAGCAGTGGGAGAGTGCATAGTGCGGGATAGATCTGAACTGTTAGATCTTAGTTAGAAAACCCGACAGCCGTTGGATCTGTCAGGAGATGCATGAGGGATTAGCCCTCGTGAATAGAGGCGAAAGTCCCGAAAGAGGAGTTTGTATCGAGGTTTCGGACTTCAGGATTTCAGAAGTCCTGATGATGAGAGGTTGGGAAACTTCACAATGAAAGTCTCGAAATAGATCTAGACCGTCCGATTAAGGGAGGCCACGTGTCGCGAGGTCACCCATCTCGGGATCTCGGACTTCGGGATTTTGGAGGTCTCGTTGACAAGAGATCGGGACACTCCATGGTGGAAGTCCCAAAACAGATCTGGACCATCCGATTAAGGGAGGCCACGTGTCGCGAGATCACCCATTTCGGGAAATCAGAAATCGGGAACTCGGGAGTCCCGTTGACAAGAGGTCGGGCTCTCATATTGATAATTCCCGAAAGAAATAGAACAGAGGTCTTATGAGGAGTGGTCACCTAGATCAGGGCATAGCCAGGAGGGCTAATGTGACAAGGGCCATTTCGAGAAATCGGAAATCGGGAATTCGGGAGTCCCGTTGACAAGAGGTTGGGCTCTCATATTGATAAGTCCCAAAGGGAATAAGACTGCAGTCTTATGAGATGTGGTCAAACTGGCCAAGGCATAGCCTAGGGGGTTAATTGTTGATCAAAGCCTATTCGACACTTCGGCATTTCGGGGTTTGCAGAGTCGAAAGACTCGACCCTCTTATATTGCTGAGTCGCGAAATGTGAAAAGGAGCCTAGTTGTTTGACCTGTGATCATGATCAACGATCACATGGAGGTGGAAAAAGGGAAGAGCTAGCCTGTGGTAAGCCCCATAGGATTTCGGGGATTCTTTCCCTTGAGAAAAGGCAAAAAATTTATTATGTCGTAGTGGGTGTGTTACAGTAAAAGCTGGAGGATTTAAACTTTTCTTCAATTGAGGCTCTATTTGTTGAACCTTCAAAATTCCTTTTTGTTAACTGGGCTATATCAAAAGTAGTTTGACTCTTTGTTCCATATATAATGCTCCCCCTAAGGCTTGATATTTGATAACTACCAAAGCGATGGGTTATTTGCATCGCAATTGATTTGGTCAAGGACTAATTAAATGCATCCCTTTGCATGACAGTGTTGTTGGTCAGTTGGTTGATGGTCCTTTAATTGATGATTCATTCCTTAATATTATTGAAGAGCACAATTATTATAATAAAACTGTGGAGTGTTATAGAGAGAGAGATAGATCCATGATATTTCCTAGCTTTGAAGGCTAGAGTTTATGGGCTTGTATTCTCCCATTCCATATCTTCAAGTTCTTAGACAATCTATTTTCCTTCGGGTGCTCTCCTAAATATATTTGGGAGGTGTTGGTCCAGAGAGTTGAGAATAATATTTCATAATGGATAACTAATCATTTTTCGAAACTAAGTTCCCTACTATTCACTAAGGTGTTGGCACCCATCCCTGTTTATTATTCCCCCTACTAGGTACCCTCAATGAGTGCCTACTTGAGGTTGGAAAATGCCTATAGAATTTTTATTTGGGCCAACAACATTGGAATAAAGTTTTTCATAGACTCATCTAAGCATTCTATTGCATTATGAGAAACTTTAGAGGTATGGGATCATAAAATGTTACATACAGACCAAGATATATGTACTAAGTGGGTTATCCAAGCTATAGAAAGGAATGAATCTTGGAAGGTTATTTTTAAAAACTACATTTCTTTGGGAGTGTCTCTTAGCAAGGTCTCATCCTTCAAACCTTGGTAATCACCCCCACTATGATGAATTCTAAAGGCTCTTTTGTGGCTTAGAGTATTTGGAAATCCTGCAAAGCAATTGAACCATTTCTAACCTAGAAGAGATCCTTGAAGTTGGGGATCTCCTTTAATGATCACTCCAGTTAGTGGTTACCAATATTGACACAAGAAGGGAAAAATATGATTGGAATTCCTTGGTTGTCAATCTTCATACTTTTGAGGAAAGACATTAGTTTTTCCATGAATTTGTTTGATATCCAAGAAAAAGCCTAGGTGAAATGGCCAAAGATGAAAGCTTGGTTTGGGGTGGCTCATCAATATAGTGTCAAAATATTGATTCTAAATTCACTATGTATTAATTTGGGTCTTTATCCCCCTTAAGTTTGGTAGCATGATTGGAAATGGAATAAATCTATGGTCTTCACCAAATAAAATCTCATAGATGGTTACAAGTGACATTCCCCAAATCCCATTTTGGATGGTCGACTAGATAAGATTTGAAGATTAAATTCAAAATTTAAAACTTGGATTTTTAGGTTCTATAACAAGTGGAAACCTTTGATGGAACCCCAACATGCCTTTTTTTATTATTGGTTGCTTTCCTATTGGTAGGAGACTGACACACAAGGGGGGTCTCATATCCTTTGTGTGACCAAGTTGAAATAATCATTCATCTTTTTTGGTTTTGTCCCCTTACCAAGTTTGTTTGTAAATGGGTGATGTCTTTTTTTGGCTAGTCCTTTCATGCCTACATTTCATGTAAAGTAGATCTACCAAGAGATAAAATTCCATGAAACATGAGGTTTTGAGCTTCATGGTAGATAATAAGAGAGCAAATACTCTTTCATTTGAAAATAAGGAATGATGCATTATCACACACAACTTGCTATATATCTCTCTTCTTATAACAACTCCCTAATTTTTCCAAGCTTTTGCATACAAATTATCATACAAGCCCAAAAGGTGGAATTTTATTTGGCCCACCTTTCGAAACTTCTCAATTTTGGGGGAGGTGCCTCATGCACTATTATCACATGGAGCCTTTACAATATAATAAGTATGCTACTAGTAGTTCAAGAGATGTTAGGGTTGACCATATCATTGTGTTGGAAGAGAAATCGAAGAGAGGAGTAGGTGCTAACACATCTAGGCACCCCATCTCACAAATATAATGATAATTTTCCTATGCTTCCATTTTATATCTATGGGGTTAAGAATCCACTAGATCTCGACAACCATGGTTGTGATACAATTGTTATCTACCTTAAGCTTGGCATTGTTGATTGGGATTTCCCCCCCAAGAACAAGAATGTTATTCCACCCAATATTGGGCCCTTCATGTTGGTTCTTGGTGAAGATGGACTTGTGTTTTTTTTGTGCTTTGTGTTGTTTGTCTATGTTGTTCAATTGCTCCATATATTTTTGTGTTTATATTTTATGCCCCAAGAGTCCATATTAGTATATTGGATGTTTTTGGTGTGTAATTAACCCAATTTTTGAGCTTTGATGGTTCTTGTGGTAGATACTATGGTGACCCACCTTTTTGGTATAAAATGGACGTCTATATTTATTTTTTATATTGATAGTAAACCTAGCATTTCATAATAAAAAGGAGAACCAAACACACAATATTGGTAAAACATGGCTACAACAATATGTGTGTGTTGTGTATGTGTGGTCTTTTGAAATTATGTATATCTCAGTGCTTAGTAACTGTATGACAATCGGAATATAAGTAAATGGTGGGCATCATACATGTGCTTGGTGGTTATCATAAATGTGGATCATGCAGATTTTCAATAATTTGGTCCACTTAGAGGTTGTTTTTTCTCAATATTTTAGTCTCTATTTTTCTCTCTTAATATTATTAATTTTTTTCTCTAGAAACAAGATGACCTTTGGTGTTTTTAGTTCGCATAATGCAACCTTTTTCATTACATTAGGTTTCTTATTGGTGATTCTATTAATCCTAAGGGAGAGATATGAATGTGGTAAAAGAGAAAATATGGTAATATGCTCCAAGAATTTTATAGGCTTGAAGATGGAAACCATGTGTGTTCCACTAGAAAATTTAGTGAATTGGCCATGGGACCGATATTATAGAACTATTTTTTGAATACTTGAGTATTGATAAGTTGAATTGCTTGAATTAAAGAGATTCACACTCCCTACAATTAGAAATAATCTGCATGAATATATGTAGCTCATTATAGCATAACCAAGTTTCTAAAAAAATGATACTAAGTTTGGATCGAACCTAACATATCTAATTATATACATCTTCTTTATTTTTTCTCTAATATAAATAATACTGCAAAAAATAAATTGAATTGCACATGCCCAATCACCATACACTAGTTATTTTGATATGAAACATTATATACCCTAGTAACACTTGCAAGCCACTTCAAAGCTTTCATGTGAAACACCTTACAATTCCAAATTTGATGGGACGAACACATCTCTACATAACACCACATAAGACTTAGGAAGGTTGAGTAAATCACTCAACTATAGAAAATAAATTAAAAAGTGATCATAACACCACAACCAAATCCATGTAGAAAGGGACCATTCATTTTTCTAACTTTGTTTTCCTTGTGTTTGTTGTATATTATTAAAGGGATTAAAAAAGCATAGAATAATATAACAGAAGGTAAGCATGGAATTGAAATTTTAATTTACAACATATCTATAATAATAATAATAATATTTAATTAACAACCTCTAAAAAGATTGATATGAGTATATGAAAGAAGAGGATTCAAATTCAAGTATCATGAAATCCCTCAAAATAAATTGGAGGGGTTACTCTTGTTGACTAGAAATAAAGATCAAATGTTGGAGGGGTTACTCTTGTTGACCATAAATAAAAATCAAATGTTGTATTTGATTAGTTTCTCTCATGTGCTTATATTTAGGAATTTTAATTTAAACAAAATAACAAACTTATGATATTTAAGTGATAGGGACATAATTATCTCAATCTAAAGATATCATGATTAGACTTCCCATTTTAACATTTTAATATAAAAGGATACATTTCAATTTCCAAGTCATTGTAGGTAATTTTTAGTTAAGTTGGCATATCAACCCACTTTTTATTTTTAAAAGAACAATTATATTGTATTGTCAAAATTCATTACATCCTATTAACTAGAAGAACTTTCAATGTATACAACAATGAAAAAGTTTAAATATAATAGATAATAGAAGTAAATCCACAAAACTACTATGCATGCAAATCCAAGTCCACGTGATCAAAAACTTGTAGGTATATAGTCTTGCATACTAATTTAAATTGGAGATAATTAGGGGGGAAAAGTGTTTCTACTTGGGTCTCAATGCTTATTTCTTCTAGCATGTTAGTTGAGTGTTCAAGATGGTTGAGGGAGATTGGAAGGAGGTCCTAGGGTAGAATACTAACATGATTGAAGATGTGTACAAATAGTTCACTCATGGTAGATAGAGGCATCTAGTTCCATGTTCCCTCAAAATGGGCAAAATAAAGCATAGTTCTTTCTCCTAATCACATATAGGTTAGAAGTTGTTCCCCATTGTTCAAAGCGAATTAATCCTTCACCTTGCATTTTTCTTGTGCCATGTCCTATACCCCATGCAAAATAAATGTTCTTTTGTCCTTTGTGATTCAGGACCACCCCTTTAGTTTATCACCTCACTAAAGGATTATCCAATGTCATGTTTACAAAGTAAACCATTTCAAATAATCAATGTATTTTGTTAACTAGCTTTCTTGAAGAGGCCTGGTTTGTATGAAGTTATTACACATACATGGAATAGTTAGAAACAATTATATGAGAATATTTTTTTCACTAAGAAAATAAGAGGAGTTATATGAAAATAAGAGGAATAATATAAAATAAAAATTTATTATGCTTCATAATTTGTATAAGAAAATATAAAAAGAAACCAAAATCTCAACCATGTTAATATTTTTGAAACAATGTATGCATTTCTAGTGTTAAGTACAAAATAAGAGTGGCATGGTCAATGTAATATCAAATTTCCAACAACTTTTTGAAGCTATCACTCATGATTAATATCTTAACATAAAACCATGAATTAAGATTTGTATGATCGTGGAATTGAATTATTTTTCAAGGGAGATTTGTCTACTGTATTTTCATCATAAAAAGTGTGACCACTAATTTTGGGATGGACAGGTAAAGTTTATGTACTCCTAGGAAACTAGAATCTTAAATCATGAAAAAAAAAGGAAATAAATAATAGAGAGGTATATTATCAAATGATTGCAAGGCTCCCATTATGAAAGAGGCATCCCTTTGGAGTCCCTTCAAAATAAACAATCCTCCTCTACCCTTCCCTGGTATATGAAAGAGAGGCACATAAAATATTTTACTACCATAATTTCTTCTTGGTAAATAGTTGAGAAATGTTCATATTTGATGGCTAGTGCTCAATAAGATCAATCATATCATCTAGGAACAAGTTTTACATTTATTGGTTTATTAGGATACCTAAATCCTTATATGTGTATACCAACCTTTTATGAATAAAGGGTCACAATGCACCATGTTCTCTATTAAGAACACTCACCAAACATAAAATTTAATACCAATGAAAATTATTTAACTTGCTCAACCACAACTCAATTAATAAGACCAAAAACTCTCATTTTATAGAAAATACAAACCATACAGATGCATGTCAAATCTCATAAACAATGCCAAATGATATGATAATACTACACATTCAAATGTTGTCATAAGTTTCAATATTACTATCAATTTGCTTGTCATAATTTCATATGAACTTATAAAAAAATCAATAGAATCATAATCATATTATAAGGAAACTCACACCAACTAGAATATAAAAAGACCATTAATGTTAACTAAAAACTACAAAGCACAACAAAGTTACATATGGTTACAACTTAGCTTTCAATTATTGATTTTTTTATTATATAAAACTAAGGTCGTCACTCAAAATAATAATATGTCTTTAACTCAAAATGCACTCATATCTTGTGGTTCACTAGGTATGATGTCCAATTAGACCAATATTTCATACTACAATTAGTTCAAGAAACCTTGGGAATATACTCTTACTCTCCAAATTGTTCATTATCTTCTACAATGAAAGGTCATGCATAATATATAAGTGGATCCTCATATGATCAATTTTGACTAGGTCATTGAGCATACAATGATTCATTAATCTTTCGACTCAATGTTCTACGGTGATTGTGTTGCTTCCATCAAAATTTGATGGTAAATTTTGACTCAAACAACAAACCTCAAGTTTAATAAATTTTGACTCAAACAACAAACCTCAAGTTTAATGTTATAAGTTTTCCAATAATTTTCTCCACATCAACATATTTATCTAGACTTTGTAAGTGATTATATGTCATCATATGCAACTCAATGCACTTGGAATGTTTTTTTAACATGACTTCCTTCTACCAAACTAATTCACGCTTTGTGCTAAACAACAATGTGCACCCATGCCTAATTGCACAAACTTTCACCCAATTTTTTCTTTGATATTTAAAACACATGGATCTCTATAATTGATTATGATTGTTAAGAAAATTAAAGCTCACATGCTTAAATAATGTTTGGTAACATCAGTTCTATTTAGAATATTCATTCAATGGTGCTATATAGTTAATAAGTTTTGTTATTGATACTCTATATATTACGAATGTTTGATGATAACATAATTAATGTAATTTCAACATTTTATATATAGATAGTGTGTATATATATATTGTCAGTAGAAAATTTTAATATATTTTTTTAACAGAAAATATAATATATTTCTTTACTTATGTTTTTTTATTTTTTT
>ML785912.1:964245-991400 GCA_009831015.1 Picea engelmannii | reverse complement strand
TATATATATATGATTGGAGATTAAAATTAATTGTTGGAATAATTTAAGGTGTTGTCTAAACATTCGATTTTTTGAACTTTTTTACTGGAATTTGGAGAAACAAATCTTGGTGAAATCACCATTTTCTATTGTTTAAATTTCATTTTTGAATACAAAAAATGGATTCAGAACCCTAAAAAACTCTCAGGGCACTCAAATTATGTAGACTCGATCACTCAAATTTGGAGTTCCAACAATTTTTGGCCAGATTTCAGTAAAAATTGATTGGAAAATATGCCCGTAAAAACTCCAAAAAGTCAAGCGTTTAAACTATGCGATAATTTAATATGGATATCAACATCCAATTTTCTTTACTTTTCGTCACCTCTTTATAGGGTGGCACATGCTCTTGAACTTCCATCATAGAATTTTGGTTTGTATCATAAATTGATTTTGAGTTCCCTCCAACATCACCAAAAGACCTCTTACAATCCTAAAATATCTAATTGTGCCTTATGTAAGTCCAAGATTAAATTTCCCTTCCAAGCCATTTTTAAATGTTAGGTCTTTCATGGATTTTTAACTTTTGTGAACTTTCAAAAATTTGATCATCACGAGAATTAAAGTAATATAGGTCTATTGTAGTAACCTTGATTTAGGATTTGTTTTCTTGTTCCAAAGTTTTGAGGTTTGGTTTTAACTTCATGGCAATATGAAGGATTTGTTGATTACTTAATGGATTGATCTTCTATTGTTGAAAAGGACAATGTCCCGTTTCAATTTTATTGTTGATGACATGATTTTTCTAAATGTCACGCCAAAGAGAAAATTTGTGACAATTTAAAGGAATATCTTTATACTCAAACATTTCTTCTCATTTATAATTCTGAAATTTCAAATGAATTGAAATTATCAATGATAGACTTAGGTTTAAACATTTACATGATATCACATATTATGTGAAAGTTATGTCCTTTTAAAAAAAAAACATAAATAGTTATCAAAGTTTCATGTGATAGGTAGAAGTTGGTACATATGGTGATGGATGCATAATAAGATGGTTGAATAAAAAAAAATATTTCTTCTTTAAATTTGCCTCACTTTACAAATAAATTACTTATGAGGTGACCCACCCACTTTTATAGAATAAGTGAGAATAACTTTTATAATGAAATTACTTTATAAATTAAAGTTGCATGCAAAAAATAACTTAAAAAAAATATATTAAAGTTATTTTATTCTGATTCATTTTTATAATTTAACTCAAATGCACTTTACAATAAATGATGAGATAACTCGCATGAACTTTTCAAAAAGTATCTTAAAGAATAGAGATTTGAAGTCAAGACCTCTTATTAAATCAAACAACTTTCAACCAAGTGAGCTAGTGCAAAATACATAGCAATTTTAATGAAGAATGAGGGGGGGTTTGTCTTGAAGTACATGCTTACTCCAAAAACCCTTGTTTTTGCCTGCAAAAGACATCAACATGGCCACATACAAAAATAAATGAAATTTCGAAAAAAAAAAAATTCTGAATTTTAACAATAATGGGGTTAGATCTCAGTTAGCTTACTTGGACAATGCAATTGTTCTCTATGTTTATGATTTGTGGAGATCACATAAAGCGTAGAGAAAAGAACATATGCATAAAATGAATATTTTCCGCTTTGTTTCTCTTATGAGAATTTTTTTTGTGTAAAATCTCTAACTTAAGAGACATTGAACACACCTCTCTCTCTCTCTCTCTCTCTCTCTCTGGATGTGTGTGTGCCCAAATTTTCTTCTCCTACTTTCAGTTTCTTTTCTTATTAGATTCATCTTTCTAGGATCAAGATTTTTCGATTTGAGGTTTATGAATCTACCTTCAAAATGAAATTTTTGATTGCCAAAATGTTGAGTTCCCCCAAAAGGTTGTTTTTTAATAGTTTAAAATGATTTTGAAAACATTTTCTTATAACTGGGGCAGGGATCAAAATTGAAGTTGTCATTTCCTGTCAAGAGCCATCTAGCCCGTCATATAAGGGCATAAAATTATTTCCCATGTAATTAAAAATCAAAATAAAAAATCACCTACCAAGTTTGAAATGAAAATTATTTCATATTTTTTCAATTAAAGGGTGAGGAAAAATTTCTTAATATGTTCTACTTTTCATTGCTTTTATGATTTTTTCTTTTTCTTTTATTAGTTATTTTCCCCTTTATTTTAGGAATAAAAAAAAACATAATGTTAACGTTTTTTCCTATGCCATATCACTTCAAAAAGAATTGTTATGTTTTTTATATAATACAAACTTATTTTTATGGAGCTCATGTATGCATGTATCTTCTATTTATTGAAGTCACGGGTTATTAATGGAGATTGGGGATTAAATCATCAATTCTCTTGCTATTTGGATTTATGAACAACGCGTAGTCTAAACAATAGACTTTTTAGAGTTTTTAGGGGCATATTTTTCGATCAATTTTTACTAAAATCTGGCCAAAAATTGTTGGAACTCCATATTTGAGTGATTGAGTTTGTATAATTCGAGTGTCATGAGGGTTTTTCAGGGTGTTGAATCCATTTATGCATTAAAAATGCAATTTAAACAATAGAAAATGGAGATTATTTCACCAAGATCTGTTTTTTCTGAATTCCAATGAAAAAGTTCAAAAAGTCAAATGTTTAGATAATGTGTATGAACAATACTTCTTGTTGTATGCTTGGGTATCTTCTTGTGCACATGTGAGGGTACTCTACTACCCATCTTCTCTAAATCATTGGCATTGGTACTTAACCATCTGCACGCTTATTCATGGTACCGAATTCCCATCTTATTGATCTACCATGTGTTTCTTCTGCACAGTAAGAGATGAGTGTATTGTCCTCACCATATATACTAGTATATATTTAATAATTTATTTTAATTGATTTTTAAATTCTAATGTGTCATTAGAGGAAATTTAGTTAAAAAATGAGTCTCCTAAAGAAATTATAAAATAATAAATTGTGCATGTCACATCAAAACTGTTTATGCCACATCTCATTACCATATAAGCTAAGTTAATGAGAATTAAAAATAATAATGAAAAATTTAAATTCTTATCCACATAGAATAAATGAAAATAAATATTATATAATAAATCATTACTAATAAAATTACAATACAATATATAATAGTAGTATATTATTAATATATAATCATAATTTATAATAATAATTTGTAATATAAAATATAATAATATAATATAAATTTATAACTATAATATAACAATATTAAAATATTAAAACCACATTAAAAAATATTATATTATGAATTAATACTATACTATAAATATTCCTAAATGCAAACGAATCTAGTCAAACTATTCTCTTTGTACAAATTAAAGGAAACTCATAGCATGAATTAACGAATTAAAGTATAAATATTTATAAATGCAAACGAATCTCATCAAACTAATCTTTTTTACAAATTAAAGAAAACTAATAGTATGAATTAACGAATTAAACGAAACTCAGGAAATTCAGAGTATGAATTAATAAATTAAAGAAAATTTAGGAAATGCATAGTATGAATAATAATAATAATAATAATTTATTTTTAAGGTCAAGGGTCAGACATCAAATTGGTGTATGAGACCTCTTTGTTTGTGGGACAAGGGATCCCTTCTACCCAGTGATTTGACTAGTAAAATCTACGGAGGTATACATACCCTATCCCCCTTTAAATTTGAACTTGTGACCTCTTAAGAAAAAACACTATTTAATTAATATTACAATAAAATGTGCATGTGAGGAAAAAATCAGTACTTATTATATTATAATATGAATTAAATATTACATAGCACTTATATTAAATTATATAGTAATATTATATAGTTGTTATATAATATTTAATTTATAGTGTAATATAATAAGCATTTTTTTTTTATTTATGAATTTATAATTATAAATTACATATTATATATATGCTAGCTTCAAGGGTTAGCTCAAGTGGTTTTTATTCAAATATGAGATTTTTTTCTCAGTGATTAGTTAGGAGGGTTACTGTTTGACTCTCTTGATTCTCTTGGAATTAGATACCTTAATCCGAGATGATGGTTTACCCCGTTTACCATCCAATCATCAAATAACTTCCTTCAATTAACCTAACTATTCAATTTTTTTTATTAAAGTCAAAGTATTGAAATTGCATACAAATTCAAAGTTAAAGTCACTCTTAGTTTGTTGTTAGTTTCTCTCACTCATTGTGTGTACACTCAAGAACCTTGTTTTCCCATTTTGAACCAAATTTCATAACCGTGATAAACTACCTAAAAATATTAACTACACATCAAACATTGAATACCAAAAAGCTAACTATTCAAAAATTATATTGAGACCAAAGTATTGAGACTCAAAGATTGTATTGAGGCCAAAGTATTGAGACTGCATACAAATTCAAAAGTCAAAGTCACTCTTAGTTTGTTGTTAGTTTCTCTCATAATTTACTCATGGTGTGTGCAATCAAGAACCTTGTTTTCCCATTTTGAACCAAATTTCATAACCCGCTTTCATATGTGCTAGGTAATTACCCTCTAGAAGGCAATGATTACATATGAGACAACTTAGCATTCTAAGTAGTTTTGCTTTTAGAATCTCCATTAAAGCTTTGGTGCCACCATGCAATTGATTTTGTGGGACTCTTTATATTTTAATGACTTCATTCAGTCTAAATTTTAGATAAAAGTAAATGGGCAAAGGATTAACAAACTTGCACTTGTGAATCATGAATAATATGATAGATTTGTAATAATGTAGACCAAGTATAAAAGTTTAAGGAAAAATCAGAAATAAGGAGAAAATAAAGATGTTAGGGATAAAAATTATTTAAGAGATTCATGAAAAAATATAAGAAGATATTGTATATATAATTATATATATGGTTAAACTAAACATCTAATAATGACATAGTTGTCATGGTCACCTACCAATGACCAATTGTATTATAAAAACCCACATGAGAATGATTAATTAAATAAAATTTTCCCCTTCAAATGTTTCTTGAGTGTAAATTTTTGGTATCCCTTACTTCATATATTTCTGTGAATATTTGTTGCTGGTTATTAAAACCAACATTTCCTATCAAAGCTCAAGGTAAGATGAAGTGAGAGGTTGGTTCCATCGTATTTTTTTTAAGTGATGTGTTTGTGAGGAAGTATGTGGTAAATGAAAATTTGTATTTTACTACCATTTTTATGGAGTGAAATAGGCGTTTGAGTCGCTTTGAGAAGCAAAAGAAATTATGCATGTGATACAAGTGTGGAGGACTCGTCTGTGTGTATAAAGAGCAGAACCGCCTAGTAGCAGTATTCTAAGCAAGATATAGCAAATTCAAAGGCTAAGAGTGTCTCTATTGCTAAATCGTATTAAAAATGATGGGATTTAAGCAAATTTTTTGGATCTGCAAGTGAAGTAGCAGATTGAGGAGAAGACCAGCATGGAAGCAGTTCTACCAAGCCAATTGTAAGTTTCTACCGCTTAAACAAAAGATACAGCTATTGGTTATGAAGTTGTTGTAGTAGATGTTTCGGTTGCCAGTATTGCCACTCAGAATAGTGAGCAATTTTCCTGTAGAGCCTGCAAACGTTTGTGCTCCAATGAATTGTAGTAGCTAGTCAAGGGCAAGTATGTCAATTTCAACGGTTTTTTGAGCATGAGAATAGTAGCGCTGCAATCAGTGTGGTGATCCAGGTTTTATGAAAGAGTGAAAACGACCTAAAGTTCCTTTACGAGAAAATGAACTGAGGGTCTCTGTGAATTCATCATGGAGCACAGAAAAGTCGTTACAATGTTCAGGGTTGAGCTGGGACTCGAGTCTCGCGGACCAGAGACTGGTTTTTTCCCTGTACGTCTTGAAATGGTATTGTCAGATGTGCGACAAGCAATGTAGGGATGAGAACGGATTCAAATGCCATTGTATGTTGGAGGGCCACCATACAATACTACAATAGAAACACCAATTGTATAATAGAAACACACATGGGAATGAAAAATTAATAGAATTTTCCCCTTTCAGATTTCTTGAGTGTAAACTCCCAATGTCTCTTGTTTCGTATATGTCTATAAATATTTGTTGTTAGTTATTAAAGGGAAGAAATTGTGTAATATCTATAACTCGAAGAGCTTCATGTTCTTCAACATGGACGGACATTGAATGATCAGTTTGTGCCCTATGACTATGATGCATGCTATAACAGACATGTGTACTCTTAGAATTCATCTTGAAGCCTTATTTGATAGATTTAGAATTGGTTCCACACCCTTTCATAAGCCTCTATCTTCTCTTTATTTTCCCTTATAATTTTCTACATGGATGTAGGTCCACCACCAATCTTTTATATATCTTCCCCTCCTCCATGCATCACATGTTAGTAACACAAATGTAGTGTGTGTGTTTGGGTGGGGGGTTCCGCGATGTTACTCCTTCATCTTGTTGCATCTTACTCTGCCCCTTTTCCCTTTACCCTAAGGTTGCACTCCTCACTCAAGGTTTGAACATGTATCCTCACCTTTGCACTTGTTCCATAATTGTCTCACCTTCATTGGTGTGGCACCTTTCAAAGGATCCTTACTAAATGGTCTACATCACAACTCAATTCACCTCTCACCCACTTATGTAATGAAGTCTTGGTTAAAAGATAGTGAGTGTCAAAGTGGAGTCAAAAGTTGTAATTCAAAATTGTCAAAGTCGAGTCAAGTCAATGTCAAAGGTAAAGTCATGGAAAATCATGAGATTGGTGCCTCAATTAAGTTTGTGAAGCCAATGTCATAAATTTCTTTGTTGTACCTTGATATCACTCCGACAAACAATAGTTATGTAGGTGTAGAAAGAAGAAGACAGGTGAAGAATGATGGAGATGTAGACTCCTAAACATGAACAAAAGAAGCAAAGGCAAGGGCATTTTGAAGAGAAAAGAGACAAGGATAGAAAAGGATGAAGCAGCAAAGAAAAAAGCACGGGACAATGGACACAAAGAATGAGGCAAGCAATGAATGGACAAAGAATGAAGAAGCAAGGTAAGAAAAATAGTACCATATGTTCAAAAGTGAGATGCAAAAGTAGTGAATCCATGAAAGTGACATCCCTAAGAAGTTTAATGGTCCTTCTTTAATAATGTTTTTTTTATGATGGAAAGAAAATGGTCGTAGTCCATTGTTTGTACAAGGGCTAGATTAGCCTGAATTGAAATTTTGGAATTGTATGTACCTGAGTCAAATGTTGATGTAAACCCTAATGAGATGAGTATACCCCCATAATTTGAATGTTGTATAGTTCATGGTCAGTCGAAACCACTTGATGGTTCGTGGTAAGCCAAAACCACTTGAGAATTGTAATGGTTGAGGGTAACCCAGAAAAACCCAAAGTGTGGTTATGGGTAAGCCAAAGAAAACCGAGGATGATAATTGATGATGATGTAGGGGAGTGAAAATGTTTGTGATTGAAGAATTGTTGTTGAATCATGTACGAAAAAAAGTTTCCTAAAGAACTAACCAATACAACGGTTGGTGGCCTATGTATTCCAATGAACAGTAACATTTTGATATGGAATTCAACAAACATGATGCTTATATTTTTGCACGTGCAAGATGAAAATTGAAGAAGATTGAGAATGAATAATGAAGAACACCAAATATTGGAGAAGACGGAAAATGAAGAGCATTGAAGGCAAAGAGCATTGAAGATGAAGATGAAGATGGGACCAATTCAAAGAGAGTTATTGAGATCACAAGTACTAATTAAGTGGGAGTATGAAGGATTAACTCCTACTTGTAAATCATGATAATATGATGGATTTGTAATAATGTATACCAAGCATAGAAGTATACATAAGAATAAAAAACGAGGAGAAAAGAGAGATGTTAGGGATGAAGGTCACTTGAGAGATTCATGGAAAGATTTAAGGAGATAGTTATGCATATGGTTGAACTAAATATCTAATTATGACATAGTTTTTATGGTCACCTATTGTTATATAAAGGGACCAATTGTACAATAGAAACACACATGGAATGATTAATTGAATAGAATTTTCCCCTTCGGGATTTCTTGAGTGTAAACTCTCAGTATCCCTTGCTTTGTATATGTCTATGAATATTTGTTCTTGGTTATTAAAACCAATAATGGGAAGAAATTGTGTAATATCTAGAACTCCACGAGCTTCGCGTTCTTCAACATGTGGCATTGTATGCTCAGTGTGTGTCCTATGACTATGATGCTTGCTATAACATACATGTGTACTCCTAGAATTCATCTTCAAGCCTTATTTGATAGATTTGGAGTGGGCTCCACACACTTTCATAAGCCTCTATCTTCTCTTTATTTTCCCTTCTAATTTTCTACATGGATGTAGGCCCAACACCAATATTTTATATATCTTCCCCTCCCCCATGCATCACATGTTAGTAACACAAATATATATATATAGTGTGTGTAGGCCAAGGGGGCGGGGGGGTGGCGCGATGTTACTCCTTCATCTTGTTTCATATTACTCTGCTCCTTCTCCCTCTACCCTAAGGTTGCACTCCTCACTCAAGGTTTGAACATGTATGCTCGCCTTTGCACTTGTTCCATAATTGTCTCACCTTCATTGATGTGGCACCCTTAAAAGGATCCTTACCAAATGGTCAACATCACAACTCAATCCATCATGTGGAGAAATGTGGAGGGTGGGGATGGAGGGCACTTCCATTACCTCCGCAATGCATATTGCACCATCCCAAAAGTTTCAACCTTAGACATTTTTTCAAGGATTTAAAGAGGTCAACCCTTGTCTTATGCTTGGACATAGACTATTCTTCAATGGGGTTTGTCTACCCGATTTAAACAAGAATAATTTGTGGTTTATCCTTTGGCCCTATGGGTTTTTCAAAGAATTCAACTTCCAACTTGTCTTTACTAAAAATTCCAAAGGTGGAAAAACAAACTTAAACAAAACATATATAAAACTGAACTAGAATTTTTTTGGGCATCATTAGATTGTAGGAACCCTAAGGATGATTTTGCATTAGATAACTCTAGTTATTCATGAGCTTCCTACTAACGATATTTGGACCACATATTCACGGGACAAAGATGGCCACCCAAGTCAACCAAGCTTGTCTAGAAAAAACCACAATGCATCTTTAGAATTTTGATATTTCCATTTATCAAGAAAATTGTGTACTCTTTATCTCTTGTCTTCTTATAATCTTTTTGCCAAAATCTCTTCAACCTCCTCTATCTTTTTAAATGGAAGCTACCCTGTCTAATTTATCACTGCCTATTGTGCACCATCCTCTTAAGCTTCTTTGTCGTCATGATATACGTGTATATATTTGCAACATTAAAAGTAGAATAAATATGTAATTCATCCAACAATTCCAACTTATAAGCATTAAGAAATCCTTGGCTCAGTTTTTTTTAATTTTATTTTTTAATAAATTCCCTTAGGAAACCTTTCTTTCTTCAGAAGGGCCATCACTATATCCCCTTGGGAAAATATCTTCACTCTTATTTTTTGTAATGTCCCCATTTTTGGATTCCCCTGCTTTGCAGTTAGAGGCGACCTTATGAGCTTATGTCATCCTGACCAGAGGGGTAAAATGAGGTTAATAATGAGCTCGAGCGATTTGGAGGGATTATATGGGGCCCAGACTAGTCCATTCACCGTCTTTCATCATCGGGATCATTTCCGCACAGTTCGTTGTTGGTTTCGTGGCATTCTGACTATTTTTGTAATTTTGGGTTATTATTGAGCATACTTTAATTAAATACACTAAAGGTATTATAGGGATCATATTATCTGAGAGGATACCTTCATGTAATAGCTAATTGGAACCAAGACGAAAATATATATAGGTTGAAATGATGAAAAATGCACTCTGGCATCCGAGAATTTCTTAAATTCCAATTAATCATGTGGAGAAATGTGGAGGTGGGGATGGAGGGCACTTCCACTACCTCTGTGTTGCATATTTCTCCACCCCAAAAGTTTCAACCTTATACATTTTTTCAAGGATTTAAAGAGTTCGACCCTTGTCTTAGGCTTGGACTTAGACTATTCTTCAATGGGGTTTGTCTACTCTATTTAAACAAGAATAATTTGTGGTTTATCTTTTGGCCCTATGGGTTTTTCAAAGAATTCAACTTCCAACTTGTCTTTACTAAAAATCCCAAAGGTGGAAAAACAAACTTAAACAAAAACATATATATAACTGAACTAGAATTTTTTTGGGCAACATTGGATTGCAGGAACCCTAAGGATGATTTTGCATTAGATAACTCAAGTTATTAATGACCTTCCTACTAATGATATTTGGACAAAAAATTAATGGGACGGAGATGGCCACCCAAGTCAACCAAGTTTGTCCAGAGAAACCCACAATGCATCTTTACAAATTTGATATTTCCATTTATCAAGAAAATTGTGTACTCTTTATCTCTTGTCTTCTTATAATCCTTTTTTCCAAAATCTCTTCAACCTCCTCTATATTTTTAATTGAAATATACCTTATCTAATGTGTCACTGCCTATTGTGCACCATCCTCTTAATCTTCTTTGTCATCATGATATATGTGTATATATTTGCAACACTAAAAGTAGAATAAATATGTAATTCATCCAACAATTCCAACTTATAAGAATTAAGAAATTCTTGGCTCAATTTTTTTTAATTTTAGGTTTTAATAAATTCCCTTAGGAAACCTTTCATTCTTGAGAAGGGCCATCACTATGTTCCCTTGGGAAAATATATTCACTCTTTTTTTTTGTAATATCCCCATTTTTGGATTCCCTTATTTGCAATCAGAGGCAACCTTATGAGCTTGTGACAACGTTACAAGAGGGGTAAAATGAGGTTAATAAGCCTGTGTGATTTGGAGGGATTATATGGGGGCTAGACTAGTCCATTAACCATATTTCATCATCGGGATCATTTCCGCACAATTCGCTCTTGGTTTTGTGGCATTCCAACTATTTTTGTAATTTTGGGTTATTATTGAGCATACTTTAATTAAATACACTAAAGGAATTATATGGGTCATATTATCTGATGGGATACTTTCATGTAATAGCTCGTTGGAACCGGGACGAAAATATCTATAGGTTGGGATGATGAAAAAGGAACTCTGGCGTCTGAGAATGTCTTAAAATCTAATTAATCACGTGGAGAAATGTGGAGGGTGGGGATGGAGGGAACTTCCACTACCTCTACATTGCATTTTTCTCCACCCCAAAAGTTTCAACCTTAGACATTTTTTCAAGGATTTAAAGAGGTTGGCCCTTGTCTTAGGCTTGGAATTAGACTATTCTTCAATGGGGTTTGTCTACCCTATTTAAACAAGGATAATGTGTGGTTTATCCTTTGGCCCTATGGTTTTTTCACAGAAGTCAACTTCCAACTTGTCTTTACTAAAAATCCCAAAAGGTGGAAAAACAAATTTAAACAAAACATATATAAAACTGAACTGGAATTTTTTTGGGAAAAATTGGATTACATGAACCCTAAGGATGATTTTGCATTGGATAACTCTAGTTATTCTTGACCTTCCTACTAATGATATTTGGACCACAAATTCATGGGACGGAGATGGCCACCCAAGTCAACCAAGTTTGTCGAGAAAAACCCACAATGCATCTTTAGAATTTTGATATTTCCATTTATCAAGAAAATTGTGTACTCTTTATCTCTTGTCATCTTATAATCTTTTTTCCAAAATCTCTTCAACCTCCTCTATATTTTTAATTGGAATATACCCTATCTAATTTGTCATTGCCTATTTTGCACCATCCTCTTAATCTTCTTTGTCATCATGAGATACATGTATATATTTGCAACATTAAAAGTAGAATAAATATGTAATTCATCCAACAATTCCAACTTATAAGCATTAAGAAATCCTTGGCTCATTTTTTAAAAAATTTTAGTTTTTAATACATTCCCTTAGGAAAGATTTCTTTCTTCAGAAGGGCCATCACTATATCCCCTTGGGAAAATATCTTCACTCTTATTTTCTGTAATGTCCCCATTTTTGGATTCCCCTACTTTGCATTCGTAGGCAACCTTATGAGCTTATGTCAACCTTACCATAGGGGTAAAATGAGGTTAATAATGAGCTCATGTGATTTGGAGGGATTATATGGGGCCCAAACTAGTCCATTCACCATCTTTCATCATCGAGATCATTTTTGTACAATGCGCTCTTGGTTTCGTGGCATTCTAACTATTTCCATAATTTTGGGTTATTAATGAGCATACTTTAATAAAATACACTAAAGGTATTATATGGATCATATTATCTGAAGGGATACCTTCATGTAATATCTCGTTGGAACCATGACGAAAAGAACTATAGGTTGGGATGATGAAAAAGGCACTCCGGCGTTCGGGAATGTCTTAAAATTCAATTAATCGTGTGGAGAAATGTGGAGGGTGGGGATGGAGGGCACTTCCACTACCTTTGCATTGCATATTGCTCCACAACAAAAGTTTCAACCTTAGACATTTTTTCAAGGATTTAAAGAGGTCGACCCTTGTCTTAGGCTTGGACTTAGACTATTTTTCAATGGGGTTTGTCTACCCGATTTAAAAAAGAATAATTTATGCTTTATCCTTTGGCTCTATGGGTTTTTCAAAGAATTCAACTTCCAACTTGTCTTTACTAAAAATCCCAAAGGTGGAAAAACAAACTTAAACAAAACATATATAAAACTGAACTAGAATTTTTTTGGGCAACATTGGATTACAGGAACCTTAAGGATGATTTTGCATTAGATAACTCTAGTTATTCATGACCTTCTTACTAATGATATTTGGACCACAAATTCATGGGATGGAGATCGCCACCAAATTCAACCAAGTTTGTCCAGAAAAACCCACAATGCATCTTTAGAATTTTGATATTTCCATTTATCAAGAAAATTGTGTACTCTTTATCTCTTATCTTCTTATAATCTTTTTTCCAAAATTTCTTCAACATCCTCTATCTATTTAATTGGAATCTACCCTATCTAATTTGTCACTACCTATTGTGCACCTTCCTCTTAATCTTCTTCGTCGTCATGAAATATGTGTATATATTTGCAACATTAAATGTATAATAAATATGTAATTCATCCAGCAATTCCAGCTTATAAGCATTAAGAAATCCTTGGCTCAATTTTTTTTTTAATTTTAGTTTTTAATAAATTCCATTTGGAAACCTTTCTTTCTTTAGAAGGGCCATCACTATATCCCCTTGGGAAAATATCTTCACTTTTATTGTTTGTAATGTCCCCATTTTTGGATTCCCATGCTTTGCAATCGAAGGCGACCTTATGAGTTTATGTCATCCTGACCAGAGGGGTAAAATGAGGTTAATAATGAGCTTGGGCGATTCAGAGGGATTATGCGGTGCCCAAACTAGTCCATTCACCATTTTTCATCATTGGGATCATTTCTGCACAGTTCGCTCTTGGTTTCCTGGCATTCCAACTTTTCCTATAAATTATGGAGCATACTTTAATTAAATACACTAAAGATATTATATGGATCATATTAACTGAGGGGATACCTTCGTGTAATAGCTCGTTGAAACCGGGATAAAAATATCTATAGGTTGGGAGGATGAAACAAGCACTCTGACATCCGAGGATGTCTTAAAATCCAATTAATAATGTGGAGAAATGTGGTGGGTGGGGATGGATGGAACTTCCACTACCTCCGCATTGCATATTGCTCTACCCCAAAATTTTCAACCTTAGACATTTTTTCAAGGATTTAAAGAGGTCAACCCTTGTCTTAGGCTTGGACTTAGACTATTCATCAATGGGGTTTGTCTACCCGATTTAAACAAGAATAATTTGTGGTTTATCCTTTGGCCCTATGGGTTTTTCAAAGAATTCAACTTCCAACTTGTCTTTATTAAAAATCCCAAAGGTGGAAAAACAAACTTAAACAAAACATATATAAAACTAAACTATAATTGTTTTGGGCAACATTGGATTGCAAGAACCCTAAAAATGATTTTGCATTAGATAAATCTAATTATTCATGACCTTCCTACTAATGATATTTGGACCACAAATTCATGGGACAGAGATGGCCACCTAAGTCAACCAATTTTGTCCAGAAAAACCCACAATGCATATTTAGAATTTTGATATTTCCATTTATCAAGAAAATTGTGTACTCTTTATCTCTTGTCTTCTTATAATCTTTTTTCTAAAATATCTTCAACCTCCTCTATCTTTTTAATTGGAATATATATATATATATATATATACATATATATATAAGGGCCATCACTATATCCCCTTGGGAAAATATCTTCACTCTTATTTTCTATAATGTCCCCATTTTTGGATTCCCCTGCTTTGCATTCAGAGGCGACCTTATGAGCTTGTGGAATCCTGACCAGAGGGGTAAAATGAGATTAATAATGAGCTCATGCAATTTGGAGGGATTATATGGGTCCCAGACTAGTCCATTCACCATCTTTCATCATCAGGATCATTTATGCACAGTTCTCTCTTGGTTTTGTGGCATTCTGATTATTTCCGTAATTTTGGGTTATTTTCGAGAATACTTTAATTAAATACACTAAAGGTATTATAGGATCATATTATCTGAGGGGATACCTTCATGTAATAGTTTGTTGGAACCGAGATGAAAATATATATAGGTTGGGATGATGAAAAAGGCACTCTGGTGTCCGGGAATGTTTTAAAATCCAATTAATCACTTTCCGACATTAAAAAGGGGTTAATAAAAAGGGTTATTTTAAGTGAATTTAAGTTTATAAAGTCACTTTACTTTATTAAAAGGGTAAAAGGGTCCAAAAAAGGGTCAACGAAGAGTTAAAAGGAGAATGAGGGTGTCATTTCTCTCATTATTCACTTGTTATTTCTAAAATTTATTTGAGAGAGTTCTTTGTGGCTTTGGACTTTTGGGACGAAAAACCCTAGAGAGGTTTTTGAGATTGGTTTCGATGGTGAGACTATCCACCCTAGTTGGTGATTAGGAAGAGATCATTTGGTTTTATTCATTGTGTTTTAGTGTGGTTAAGTGTTTTATTCTTTGGCAGTGAAGTTTCCTTTTGCATTTGATTTTTTGTTGCTGGTTGTTGAGTTCTTGCTTGAAGAAGTTGATTTGGGGTTCTTTGGAGGTTGAGTTACCTCAAGGCTGCATTTTGGAATTTGTGGACAGTGATACTTGTGGTTGGAGATCGATATTTCTTGAGGGGTGAATTTGTGGACTGAGAGGGATATTTTCCTGATCATAGGGGCTGAGTCTGGGTCGTTTATGTATATAGAGGTCGAGTTCTCCTTGTTGTTGTGTTAAAACATCTACTGATACAGTGTTTATTCCTTGTTGAGTGGGTCATTTCAGAACTAAGACTATTCTATGTGATTTGTTGGACTATGTTCTGACTTTTGGGATGAGCTTGAAGTGTGGATCGATTGGTTGATTGGTGGGGGGTGACTCCTCTAATTGTTGTGAGTTTAACATTCTTAGGAGTCTTTTACAACCTCTCTCATTCTAGAATTTGTAAGATTATCCAAAGAAATAAAATATCAGTTTCTTTACATCTCATTTACTGTTATATATGTTGAATTATGTAATGTGTGATTGTTGTTACAACTAGTTCTTGCAATATTTTCCTTTGAATTCATGTATGGTCATTGTATTGTGAGTTATTTCAGAACTTGGTAATTTTTATTAGTTGGTTGTCCTATATCTGGGAATTGAATATAAAATAAGAGGGAGTAGTAATATTTTTAATACATTTCTGCATTAGAAAATATCCAAGAATACCCAAACAGAAAAGCATTTGGTGAAACTTTTGCGCTACAAAATTGAGATAAAAATACAAAAAAATAGTGGGGAATATTATAGTGGTATCAAAGCCTCAATCATGCCATCCTGAGGGGGTTTGTGGTTACATGAGGCAAGGATACAAGGAATATATCACTTACATAAGTAGAAGACAACGTGAAGAATAATTGTAATATCCTTTCACAGGGGCAAAAATAGTTTATGCAAGCTATGGAAAGCCATAAAAATAATGCAATGATCACAATGGAGTTGGTGGTTCAAAGGGGCAGCAAATAAGACAACAAGAGAAAGATGAAGAGTTTACAAATTGTTTGAGGGAATATATGGTGCTTAGTGAGGCATTTCAAGTAGCCATGTCATTCAAGTATTTTTGCACCATCAAACATCTTGAGTGGTATGAACCCCAAGGATCAATGGACAATAAGGTGAAGCTGCCAAGGAAAAAGGTACTAGTTTCTGAAGATTCTGATACTTCTAAAAATGAGGAAAATGTTGACTCTTCATATGTTTCTTCTTTTTCAAATGAACACATGGACTCTCATGAGGCCTTAGAACCTAAGGCCACAAAGGAGATTTGGGTAAATAAGGAAAAAGATAGCATTAATACAGTTTATTTATAGCGGAGTGACAGTGTGGTTTGGGATGAGGAGCCAATTGATGAAATTGTGATTTGGGATGAAGAAGAACCAATTAATGGCACTATGATCTGGGATGGATAAGAATAAAATGTTCTTGATGGTATGGGGGAAACAAGGCTCTTTGATGTTAACTTAGAGAACATATTTGATAGGCCTTGTGGAGAGAAGGGTTTCCTTGATGAAGCGGTGTTTGATCATGAGGCTATCCCCCATTTTGGAGATTGCATGGAATCATCTAGTTAGCTAATTGGTATCTATGAAGGTAGTGTTCTTACATTGGACAACAAAACAAAAAATCAATGGTGGGATAGCCCATGCCACTATGATGAATATGAAGAAAGGCCTTCTGCAGTGCGAGACTTGAAGGACCAATTATTGGTCATAGAGGAGAAGATTGTACAAGTTTTAGTGAGGGAAAGTGGTACTCATAAGTTCATTGAATATCTTATTGGGAAAACCCAGATGGAGGAGATACAAAAAGGATTTGCAGGTATATTCACTAGTGCACAATTACACGTCATCAAAGAATCACTAGAGAAGATGAAATCAAATTACTTACAGTTGTTCATGGATAGGGACCTTGCTCTTAAGTTCATTGAAGACAAGGAAAGGGAGGTCGAGGATCTTCGTTACCAGTTGATTTTGTCACACTCATCATCACTAACAGTAGTAGAGACTCCATCTTCTTTGGAAATCGTGACACATGAGGGCGTGAGTGGAACTCATGATTTGAGGGAGGAGATTCTTGAGACAAGTCCACACAAGGAGCATTCAGAGTTATAGGTGCTTGAGGAGGGTTTTGATAATGCTCCTAATTTGCACTCTAGGGATCATGATCCATTTCTTTTAGAGATCCCACTAAATTCTCAAGGCTTGGCTATGGAGGAGATAGTTGAGCCCAATCCTTGTGGACCAGCATGCAAGGAAACATATACATACCTAGATGGGGTGGACATGTACATGACATACATGGGCACACTCTAGGATACAGGTTCAAGTAGAGTGGTAGATACAGTAGCGCCTACGAGATACAGGATGGTACAGGACGATTCAGTGATAGGCAGCAGTATGCAGTGGTATTCATTGGAACATGATAGTTTACATTGGATTTTTGGGGTGTTTCTTCTAGGGAGACCTCTTGACAGAGTTCTTGACCATACCATTGAGTTGAGGTTACTCGGGATTGGTGAGTGGATGGGTAAGCCTCATGGAGAAACACATATTCAACTGGGATATCACCAGATGAGTACCAAGGAGCAAGATACTCACATGTTTGCTTCCATACTTCCTTATGATTGCTTGGTCATGCCTTTGGGGTTGACCAATGCACTAGTCACTTTCCAGTCTTACAAGAAGTGGTAGAGGCATCTAGTGTTGTTATTTGATGCCCTCATTATACACAATAGGACATGGGAGGTTTATATGAGTTAGTTGGATGAGATAGGTGGAATTTTAGCCATGATAAAGGTATTTCATTTGGACCAGGTGATTAGTAGCCATAGTACACAGGAGGAGATCCAAACTCTGTTGGATCAGTTCATGGGGATTTCAGCAGGCATTGGGAGTGATGGAATTCCAATTTGGTGGTGGGATCCTAACGTCCATCAGAGTGATATATTTCCTCAGACAATGATGATGATGACCGACATAGTTGAGGCAATGATTGATCTACGTCATTGTGGGGATGTTGTGAGAGGATTTGTGGATTTATTTTCCATATGGCAAGGTATATTATCCCTCACGATACCCAAGATTGAGTATAGATGGGGATTGTCATGTTATAACTTCACTGAGATGCCTCGGTTAAGTATGATTCATGATAGCGAGTACCTTGGTGTTGAGGAAAAGGTATGAATAATCTTACTCAAGAATTTTCAAATCTTTCTAGGCTAAGGCAAGAAAATTGGGAATGTTACCCGGGGTTTATAACCTTTAATTCAAAACAATCTCTTAATCCACAAGTAATGTGTACTAGGGACTAAGTCTGATTTTATATGTCATATGTAATTGTAAAAACAAAAAAGAAAAGAAGTGGAGATATACATAAGTGTGTACTGGAAAAGAGACGAGAATAAAATTAAAATCTGAATAATAACATAAGATGTGCATGTGACATTGAAATCAAAACACTGATTTTTTTTGTATTTATTTCATTCTAAGATAGAAAGTGAAATTCTTTTTACAAACCCCTACGAGGGTGGGACCAAAGTCAAATTTAAAAGCCTCCGATGGACACCATACAAAAAGACTCTGAAAACAAAAGAAACTGAAGTGAAAGATCTGGATCAGCTTTCCATAAAAGCATTATCACTTGACTCTGCAAAATATCCTTTATCGGTTATGAAATATAATCCATAAACAAACAAGAACACACAGACTTCCAAAGAAGATCATAACCTTTAAAAACAAGATGCTGAAAGATATGATTCAGTTTTGAATCTTGTTGCCTTCAATAAGACCCTGTTGTCATCAAGATGGTTTAGATTTCTAGTAAACTCAAAATGAATGAAAAAAGAAATGTCTCACAAGTATAGAGAAGATGTTATATCAGAAGTTATCCTTATGTTCTCTCATCCATTGTCTCTTTGTTTTGATTGAGCTTTTATTCTTCTTCAAAACAAGTTATGGTAGTTCAATTACCTTTCTTTTGTTAAGCTTTAGTTAGCTTAACCACTAGTTTGAGACAAATGGATAATAATAAATATGGGTCTATTAAATAATAACTAAATAGGCGGGACCCCTAATCCCTTTGTTAAATTTTAACAAAATATGACTCCTCCTTGTTACTCCCTTTTTATTGACTTCAATAATCAGCATAAAGTGAAATATAATAACCCAAGATATGCTCCAACATTCTCCTTGTAACTCCCATTCACATAAATAATCACACATTTTATATTTAACAAAAATAAAATATGATTGTTGACCAAAAATAGGATAATATACATGAGGTCCAAAACATTTTGTCTAAATATATGCTTTTTTTCCAAAACAAACAGTTTGTTACCATGCCAATAACAACATCAAAATTCATATTTAATATGAGAGGCGGTTTGCCTCTTTCCACTACTACCCTCTTTTGATCTTTATGTTGCAGCCTTAGGATGATTGGAACCTTGAGGATGGATCTTGTTGATGACATGGGAGAAATTGTATTTGATGTGGATATGGGAGGATACTGATTCAGAGGAATTCTTAGAAGAGTTAGGGGAATTGGCCACTTTTTTCCCTTTATCAATATCTGGTTCGGGCATGGTGGTTTTGAGCCTTTTGCTTGCATGTGAGGATTGGATAGGCGAAACAATGTGATCAGCTTGGTAATTTGCATTGAATGGCAGTGGAGGAGGGGGTAATGGCAATGATATTGTAGGCTAACCATTATGATGTGCATCAATCTAATGGACAATCTCTTGCCAACCATCATTGGTAGGTGGTTTTGGCTGCATAGAAACGTGAGGGGGAACACAGATACCAGAGAAGTTTTGATGAGTCTGGAAAGGAGGACTCTCAAGTCGGGTTTAGATACTCCCTTGGCCAACTAGGTTGAAGAACCCATCTTGAAAAAGTTGATTTAGTTCTTGTGGATCAACGTCGAAATGTATCGAGAATCGTGGCCTTCTATGACCTCTTTGCCAAGTGTTTCCTCTACCTCAATTTGCACCTCTGCCATTGTTGCCCCTACTAAAAAAAATCATCCTGAAGCAATATTTCAATCAACATACGGAAATTTTTAACAATCCATTCGCTATTACTCTATCTAAATAAAATCGAGATGTTGGCTCTATTATTCACAACAAAAGCATATGCAATCCATCCATTGATATAATCCACCAAATACTAAATTTAATAATTAATTGCAAATGAACATGGAATTATAGGGTTATTGGGAAGATGGGGTGCTTTGTAATGAATGAAAAATGATATCATGATGTGAAAGAACGAACAAATATTGTTCAAGCAAAATGGAGAGCCCTTCCTTTATAAAACAATGCCTTCATATTGAAACTTTCACCCAAATCATCATCCAAATCCTTTGAATGAATTTATAATAACAGAAGAGGGAAGTGAATTAAATGTTATTGGGAGAATGATGGGCATGTAATGAGCGAAAAAGTAATATAATGGACGGGAATAAGATGGTTATTGTTTCATTAAATAAAATATCATTCATTAATTCTATATTTCATAACAATGTTCTTTGTTGGAGCTATTTTACCCTTATTTTCCAGGTCGATTCGAATAGAAAGAATCCCTTTAACCAAAACTCGTATGAGCCACAACTATTCCTTTTATAACACTTCATCATACAACATCCAAACTACTACCTTCAAATGGTTTAATATCAAATTCGAAGAATATTCCAGAACTGTCAACCTTTCTTTTTATCCAAAACCATAGGTATTCTTTTAAAATAGTAAAGCAATCTGTAGGAGACAAATAACCTGGCATTTTGGCTTGACAATAATCATAACCAAAATATCTTAAATTGGCATGAAAGACTGAAAGGAATCAAAAGGACTCTTCGACGGTGTATAAAAAATTTCTCTATAACCACAAATCATTGGCAGTGAAACCAAGGTGGCTTGAAAACCCCTGTGTGGGTTTAATAATCAATAACGCATATCAACTTTAGAAGTCAACCAAATTCCTGATGGATAAATAACAAAGCGAGCCTACATTTTGATTTTTCGAATCAATGTTATGATTATAAGAAACCAGAATTCAATTTATTTACATGTTCGAATTCAATGAGAAACGAGGCTTGAACCGAAACAGAGTAGGTGTGAGATTTACAGTTCACCCATAAGCACAGTGATAATGATTCCTTCAAAAAGTTTCTTGGAAAATTTCCAAGGTGACATCATCTATCACATACAAAATTTCCAATGTCTGGGTTTGGCTAGGGTAACATAAGAACCTTTCATTGCCCTTTTCTTTTATAGAAAAGGAGAACCATTTAGAAATTATTCATCGAATCTGAGAAAACACGAATTTAATTGTTGTAAAAATATTTTCCAACAATTCAATTGCCAGTGTTTGTTCCAAACATAACTAATCCAAATAATCCAATAGAGTAGAGCGTTGAACAATAATTCGGGTTTGAATCAATTTTATGCCAACAAGAAAGAAAATACATCGCATTTTGCACAGCCAGAATGTAAACAATACACCATATTTTTATATCAACAGTATAAATACCACGTTTTCTCCAGGAACAACATAATTCATACCCTAACCCCAACATAGAGTCGAGCTATAGTTATGGTTGAGTTGCTCTAATTCCCATAAGGAAAACCCCAAATCGAACTGATATAACTTTGGAAAACAAATACATTTCGCATGCAAAGTCCTAGAGCCAACAAAATGATTTTAACTTGAGCAGAGTTTCAATTTAATGAATGAAGAGATAAAAGCTTCATACCTGCAAGATTAGAGCTAAAGAAAACATGAGGCACAACTTCCTCAAGGCCAAAAAAATGTTGGAGTTTCTATTTACCAGAGCGCCCACAGTGAATACCAAAAAATAGTGAAGGTGGCATGCTCGAGATAGGTTAATAACAACATGAAATAAATGTACGTCACTTCCCATCTCCCAATATTAAATTTCATCAACCATAGCATAATAAAGCGCGCCATATTCCTTCAACACTTACACAGATATCCAATGTTTTGACAAGGTAACTATACGAACCTCTAAAAAAATGTTAGGTCCAAAACCACCACAAGGATCCACAACACCTACAATCTGCCAAAGAACCTATACACTATATAATGACCCATTGTCCAAACATAAGTTTGTGCAATTAGTATCATAGTCTAGATGTAGCAAGGGAAAGAATGTCTAACAACATAAACATTTCTTTTCAAATCAAATCATAAACCAATCTTGATAAATTGCAATTAGAACCAAAGCTTTCCTTTTGTTCCCACTCATGTAATTATTCTTGTAATGCAATAATAAGTGAAGCTTTGACATCTTAACATGAGGAGTCATTTCATTTTATTATTTTTCTACAGGGGTCTCACCTATTTAATATTAATAATATATACATATAAATGCATTGCAACTTATTTGCAGGCAGAGATCTCATGTTACGTTTTTTAGGTGTCAACAAACTGGCGACTCCACAGGGAAATTTGTTCTCAATAGATGTAGGACTCAGAATGATAGAATCTGTAGACTGATAGAAGTAGGTGATTGAAATTGCTTAGAAAATAGTTATGCAACAGGGGGAAAATGATGGTTTAAGGGGAAAGATGAGATGGGACTTCAGGGAATAACTTATGGAAAGTGAGATGTATGAGGGGAAGTGGTCTTGTATGCATAACAATCAACAAGGTTCGCAACTGAAAAAACTTTTCAGAATTTTGAGGAGAATGATTCTGATATGCTCTTGAATCTTAGGATGGAGGGAGGAAAGGGATACTAGAAATAAGGAAGAAAACAAAACCAGCTATACTACAACAGTATTGAAAGAAAAAAGTTATTCCCTTAGTGTTTCAAAAGGAATATATCGTAGCAGTTGTGTTTATTTTGTTTTCATTGATCAATGATACTTACAGAATGAAATCATTATGGAAAAACTGTTCCAGACTTTATTTTTGATGACCATGCAAAATAGAAAATAAAATTCAATAAACCAAAATAACAGAAAATATGTAAGAAAAAAATATACATCAATCATATTCATGCAAAATTGAGTTGGTGGCCAAACTGATTCCACATAATGTTTCAAATGGGAACCATTGGTACTATAAGAAAACAATTGCTCATCCATGTCCTTAAGAACATATGAATTTGTGTCGAGGATAGAAACGATCTTAAATGGACCTAGCCATAAATTTTGGAATTTAGAATGTCTCCCTCTCTCAGCATGAGTTGAATCCCACAATAAGACCTTATCATCAATTTTAAATTCAGTAGTTTTTGCCTTTTTGTTAAAATACGTCTTCATTGTTTGTTGCATCTTCTTCAAATTTTCCAAGGCAAAATTTATTTGTTCTTCCAAGGCTAGTAGCATATTTATCCTTTGAAAAACATCAGAAGAACTTAATTCTTCATTATGTAACATCAATCATAATGAAGAAAGTTCCAATTCAATAGGCAAAATAGCCTCTTGGCCATATACAAGCTAGAAAGGAGTAAAGCTTGTACTCGCTTTGGTGGTAGTACGGTCTACCCAAAGAGCATAAGTTAGAAGTGTGTGCCACTAGCGAGGTTTGCCTTCTATGATTCTCTTTATAATTTTGACCAGGTTTTTATTAGTAGACTCTGCTTGTTCGTTTCCTTGAGGGTAATAAGTAGATGAAGTGAAATGATTGACACCTAATTTAGCCAGAAATTGGGTCAATTTTGCAAAAATGAAGGTTGGACCATTGTCAGTAATGATTTCTAATGGAAGACCAAATATGGAAAAGATATTAGATTCTAGGAAATAAACAACCTACTCATCATGTGTGCGTCTAAGAGGAACAGCCTTAGTCCACTTAGTAAAGTAATCAATGGTTGTTAAAATAAAGATATGCCTTGCAGAAGATGGAGGGTTGATAGGACCAATAAAGTCTATAACCCACTTAGAAAAAGGGAAATCTAAGAGGACATGTTGTAAATGCATGGAAAAAGGCAATCTTTCCCAACAAATTTTTGGCACTTATCACAGGGTCTTGCAAATTTATAAGAATCTTGAAAGATCAAAGGCTAGTAATATCCATTTCTTATGATCCTAAAAGAAGTAGCCTTAGCAGAAAAATGGCCACCAATATGGATGACAAATGTTGATGATCCATGTACTTTGTGTAATAATTTATGTGCTTCTTCATCATTTACACATTGTAGCAGCAAACCATCAATAAATATTCTAAACAAAGAGTCCCCTAAGATGATATACTTAGAAGCTTCAAGGAAGAGTCTCCTTCTTTGATGAGGATCTAAGACATCTGGGCACCTTTGATACCGCAAATAATACACCATATTTTTATACCAAGGATGCTCATATAGAGAGAGATTTTGATATTCAATATAAAATAGCATTGGAAGAGGATTATCTTGATCATCAAGTTATTCACTTGGTTCAGGGTGTTGTGCTAAGTGAAGGGCTAGGTCTCGTCCCTTGATTGTCTTCAAAGATATTATCGTCAAATCATGCTCCTGAATTTTGGCAAGCCAATGTGCAATTTTTCCTGAAACATATGTTTGTGAAACCATAAACTTGACAGCAGGCAAAGGGACTTTTATCTGCGTATGTTTGCCCAAAATAAAATGGTGAAATTTTTCTATAGCCTTGACAAGAGAAAAAACATGTTTCTCAATATAATAATATTTGACCTCATCATCTGATAAACTTTTACTCATGTAAAATACAAGTTTTTCATTGTTTTGGTCATCACTTTGTAAGAGGATAGCATAAATTGCTTCCTCGGTGGCATTGGTATATATAATAAAATATTTCTCAAAATATGGTTTCATCAGAATCGGTGTGGAGATAATTGCTTTATTAATCCTAAGGAAAGAATTCTCGACATCATCTGTCCAAGAAAAAGAATGATCCTGCTTCAGAAGATTATGAATTGGCTTAACCATGACAGCAAAATCAGGAACAAATCTACAGACGAAATTAATAATGCCCATGGAAGCCTGAAATTCTTTCTTGGAGGTGGGGGCAGGGAGGTTTAGAATGGTAGTAATCCTCTCGAAATCTATGCTTATCCTTGAATCAAAAACAATATGACTGGGGAGCTTTCCCTTTGTGACACTAAAAATAGATTTTGAAGGATTTAAAGAAATGCCAAATTTTTTGCAGCGCATGAGAATCGTTCTAAGATGACCAAAATGATCCAACTGGTTTTTAGAATAAACAATCAAATCATCAAGATAAACTTGTATAATCTTACCAAATAGTTTGTCAAAATTTATGTGCATAGCTCTTTGAAAGGTGGCACCTGCATTAGGTATATCGAAAGGCATGCGTTCATAAGAGAATGTTCCCCGTTGTGTGGTAAATGTAGTTTTATACCTATCAGTCCTTTTTACCTTGATTTGATTATACCTAGAAAAACTGTCAAGTAAGAATATCATTTGAGACCCTGCAACCTATTGTAAGATCATTTCCATATTGGGAAGCGGAAAATTGTCTTTGATACTTTCTCTATTCAATGCACAGAATTCGACACATAATATGATATGGTCGGTAGTTTTCCGAACATGGACCAAATTTGAAACCCTGTCGGAATACTCAACTGGAAAGATTATATTAGCTTTCAACAATCTTTCCAAATCATTTCTAATGGTCGCTTCGAGAGCAAGGTTTATAGGTCTTTTTTTTTTCCTAACTGGTTTTACCCCTTCCTTGATAGGAATGGCATGTTGTATGAGAGCAGGATCAAAACCACGAAGATCGTCGTATGACCAAGCAAAAACATCTTGAAATTCACAGAGTAATTATGTGAATTTTTCTTTCTCTTCATTAGAACATTGGGCACCTAATTTAATGATCTTTGGAGATTCGGATGTCCCAATATTCAAGGAAACAATATCACCAACTTTCCTTTCCGATCCTCTTCCTTATGTGTTTCTTTGTTGCCTACATCATTTGACGAAAAATGAACTTTCGAGAGGATTCAAGCCTTTAGGAAATTTTTCATCTTCAATAAAGATGATTTCTTTGGGATTAAACAGTTCATTTTGTATGAAAGCACAAATGCCTTCATCACTCGGGAAAATCTTCCATGATTCTATGTTATCAGGGATGTGAGGGCGATATAAATATTGGAATGTACATTCAGGTCTTTGAGGTAAAAGTTGTCAGGTAGGAGATGCTGCAAAAATACATAACCTATCATCCATTGAATTAAGTTCCCTCTTACATGAGTGATGTTAAATGATAACACATTTGAAATCAGCATCCAAACAGCTTGATTATAATGTTTAAGTAACTTATTGCTTGGTGAATAAATTTTACGTATTAGATTCACAACAAGCTCAGAATCACCAAAAATTGTAAGGTGGCCATAGCCAACATTATATGCATTTTCGATGCCTAACAATAAGGCCTCAAACTCGGTGACATTGTTTGTGCAAGCAAATTCCAACCTATAAGAGAAATTATGGATTTTACCTATAGAAGAACATAGAATGATGTTGGCTCCATTACCTTCGTTTGAACATGAGCCATTGAAATGCATGTGCCACATGCCATCATCAAAATCAATTGGTTCAAGCATAGTGTCACCCTCATCAGCAAAGATAGAGTACACTCCCAATTCCTCTTCAAGATAGTTTACATTAGGTTTGGGAACACTCTCTATATACGATGAAATCCTTCCTTCCCTGAGGACTATAATGGTCTTTCCATTTCGAGGGATGGACAAATGTGTACCATAAAGTGAAAGGTATCCACCAATTGAGGCTTTCCAATATCTTCCTAAAATAATTGAATAGTTACTCACCAGCATATCAATGACTAAGATGTTGAGGGTTGTTCTTATCTCGATATGTGTACATAGAACTAAGGTTACATCCTTGATTTCACCTATAGTTGATTGTTGCAAACTGTTATAAGAGAGCATGCTCCTAGAATTTTCGTTAGTGAAAGATAAGCCAAGCTCTTCCATGATAGTTTTAGACATCACACTTGGACTGGACCTGCCATCAATTAGGCAACAATGAGCTATTTTATCCATGATTTTTATTGAAATATAGAAGGGGGGGGGGGGTTACAG
>ML785912.1:929989-964215 GCA_009831015.1 Picea engelmannii | reverse complement strand
TATTTACAGTTGAGTCCTCTTCCTTTGACTCTTCAAATAGATTGGCTATGGTAGAAATATTACCTTCCATAAAAAATTTAAGATGCTTTTGTTGTTCTGGGACGACAACCATGTCTAAAAGTGTAGCATCGGCTTTGATATTAGCCAATTGATAAAGGATATTATACTTGGAAGTGGGAAGATGAGAAGACACTCCTTGATTATTTGAAGTTATGACAACTTGTGTATCAACATTTTGAGAAGATGAGCTTGGGGTGGGAGAAGTGTCGAGAAGATCATATTTTCCCTTGGCAGTGTAAGATTTATTCCTAGTATTGATTACCATAACATCTTCTAGTTCAACCCAATCTAAAACAACGATCGTAGTATCGAGCCTTTTGCTAAAGATCTTATCCCTAGCACTTCTCTTAACTTTGCAAGTACTCTCCTCATGATTTTCTTCACATAAGTTACACCAATTGCGAGCCATTATGGCCTTTAGCTAAAAAGTGTTTTCATTAGTATTCTAAAAAGGCACCAAGGAAGAAGAATAAGCATCGGGGGAAGAGGAAGAGGAATTTCATTTTCTCTCGTAGGATATCATCCTATTATTCATATATTGCATGAGTTGTAGGAGGGCAGACATGTTTGTTTTCTTGACCAATTCCCCCTTGGGGAGACTCGTTCTTTCAATTTTCTCTTCATATTATAGGCAAGTCTGAAGGGCGGAATCGAGATTGTTAATATCCTTCTCTTCAAGTATGCGACGATAAGGGGAAGGTAATGCATTATAATAATGCATGAAAGCAACTTGATTTTGAGGGCATATTAGTTCAGGGATTTGATTATATAATTTGATGAAGCGAAGGTTAAAATATTAAATGGTTTCACAATCCTTATAGGAAATATTATTGTATTCCCTTAAATTCTCAGCTCGACTCTTGGGTTGTCCATATGTGGACTTGAACTAATAAACCAATTCTTCCCAAGTGGAAAAGATTTTGGGAGGGAGGTCAAAAAATCATGTTGTAGCTTTCCCTTCGAGAGAATTGACAAATAAATGCATACAATTTCCGTTATCGTTAGCCCCTATGTTATGACAAGCATTAGAAAATGCTACCAGGTGTTTGTTTGTAGTAACGACGCCACTTCCTGAAAACCTAGGTAAATGATGCTTGAATTTCGGTAATGGGTGAGTGGTTGGTGCAAGATTCAAGGGGGAAGATATGTTCCATGGGGTAGTTGTAGCATCTTCCTCAAATTGCAAAAGTCCATATTTCTTTATGAATTTAGCAGGATTGGTAGTGGATTGAATAGGGACTTGATGACTATAGATACTACCAATTACTGATGAAGCAGAAGGTTGCAAGGAGGAGGCACCTTTGGTGCCACTACCAATACCTAGAGATGTCATGTTGAAAGTGATATGTATGTGTGATAAAGGTGAACTGGACGAATCAGATAAGGTTCACCTAAGAGCACTTTGTTGTGTTGATAAGACAATTTCCCTTCTTCCTATTTCAAAAATAGAGGTAGCTTGAGGGGACAACCCTCTTCTCCTTGGAGAGATATGAGGATTAGAGGACATGAAAAGAAATACCAAAGAAGTAGGAAAAGGGAGGTTATTGTTGATTTATGGGCTTCCTTTTCCTGGCTTCCCAACTTTCACGAATATTTATTTCCCTTTCAATTACTTCCCAAGAGCACTCAAGTTCAGTGCGATTACTAGCAGTTTCTAAAATAGTGTTGAATAAATTCAATGCAATGTTGGTTTGGTTATCAAGACCATTTCCAATATTGGTTTTTCTTGTAACATGTACTATCATGGAAAAAAAAATCATTCAAGGAGAAATCAGACAGAACAGAAAAATAAAATACAATCGTGATACAATCAACCAGAGAGATATGGAAGATCTCCCAGTATGGTTGCCAAATAAATGTTGAGAAAAAGGTATGAAGAACCTTACTCAAGCATATTCAAATCTTGCTAGGCAAAGGCAAGATAGTTGGGAATGTTACCCTGGGTTTATAGCCTTTAATTCAAAACAATCTCTTAATCCACAAGTAATGTGTAATAGGGACTAAGGTTGATTTTATATGTCATATGTAATTGTAAAAACAAAAAAAAAAAATAAGCGGAGATATACATAAGTGTGTATAGGAAAAGAGACAAGAATAAAAGTAAAATCTGAACAATAACATAAAATACACATGTGACATTGAAATCAGAACACTTATTTTTTTGTATTTATTTCATTCTGAGATACAAAGCGAAATTCTCTTTACAAACCTTTGTGAGGGTGGGACCAAAGTTAGATTTAGAAGCCTCTAATGGACACCATACAAAAAGACTTTGACAACAAAAGAAACTGAAGTGAAAGATCTAGATCAGCTTGCCATAAAAGTATTGTCACTTGACTCTGCAAAATATCATTTATCAATTATGAAATCTAATCCATAAACAAACAAGAACACACAAACTTCCAAAGAAGATCATAACCTTTGGAAATAAGCTATTGAAATATATGATTCGATTTTGAATCATGTTTCCTTCAATAAGACCATGTTGTCATCAAGATGGTTTATATTTCTAGTAAACTCAGAATGAATGAAAAAAGAAATGTCTCACAAGTATAGAGCAGACCTTATATCATAAGTTCTCCTTATGTTCTCTCCTCCATTGTCTCTTTATTTGATTGAGATTTTATTCTTCTTCAAAACAAGTTATGGTAGTTCAAATACCTTTATTTTGTTAAGATTTAGTTAGCTTAACCATTAGTTTGATACAAATAGATAATAATAAATATGGGTCTATTAAATAGTAACTAAATAGGTGGGACCCCTAATCCCTTTGTTAAATTTTAACAAAATATGACTCCTCTTTGTTACTGCCTTTTTATTGACTTCAATAATCAACATAAAGTGAAATATAATAACCCAAGATATGCTCCAACATTCTCCTTCTAACTCCCATTCACATAAATAATCAAACATTTTATATTTAACAAAAATAAAATATGACTCTTGATAAAAAATAGGATAATATCTATGATGTCCAAAACATTATGTCTAAATATATGTTTGATGTCCAAAACAAACAGTTTGTTACCATGCCAATAACAACATCAAAATCCATATTTCCTATGAGAGGTGGTTTTCCTCTTTCCACTTCTGCCCTCTTTAGATATTTTTGTTGCAGCCTTAGGCTGATTGGAAATTTAAGGGTGAATATCACTGATGACATGGGAGCAATTGTATTTGATGTGAATATGGGAGGATACTGATTCAGAGGAATTCTCGGAAGAGTTAGGGGAATTGGCCACTTTTTTCCCTTTATCAATCTTTGGTTTGGGCATGGTGGTTTTGAGCCTTTTGCTTGCGTGTGAGGACTGGACATGTGAAACAATGGTGGTGGAGGAGGGTTTTAAGCCCTAAATAGTGGCACATTACCCCTTAATTGGGGCATATTACATTATTAATGTTATTTTATTTATGTTGACTTCGGTCCATTAGTTGTAATTGTACCTCCTAGTCTCCTATATATACCAAGGAGACCTTTTCATTTGGAATCATCTTTTATTTGGAAATTTATGTGTTGTATAAAGAGGTTTCCCCATTGAAGAGACTTATTATCTTAAATTATCTCTTTTTCAAGGCATTGAATACTTATTCTGAGGTTTTTTTATGCTATTTTGATATTTGGTTCTTAACATTTGGTATCAGAGCTCAAGGTCTTAGGGTTTCGTTGTTGCATCTGATACACCTTGGAATTTTTGCTATAACTTTTTTATTCAATGTTTCAGAAGGAACCCCTTAGAGGATATTTATTAGATGGATCAAGGTACGTGGGGTTCAAATTTCATCTTCTGAGGCCTTATACTTTCGGATATATATCATGTCTAAGATAGGGTTATGAAATCATTATGAATATAAACATCGTGGAATTTTCACTATAATTTTTTTTTTGTAATGTTTCAGATCCTGAAACTCGGAGTATATTCACAGAAATTATCAAGGTAGTTGTGATAAAAATTTCATCTTCTGTGTCATCCTACTTTTGTAGATACACCCTGTGTAAGATAGGGTATCTGACTATTCATATTAACTAGTCTCAAACATGTCTTCTGGGTAAAATAGTGATATATTCTTCAGTGAGTATCCAAATTATGTGAGACAAGTTGCATTGGATAGTGGAAAGTCTGTAGTGTTTTTGGTACAAGTTTTAGAATCAAATATCAGATATTATGCTCTTAGCATGCTTTAAAAGTACGCTCTCCTGGAAGGGAAAAAAATCAGCAAGGTGTGGGGAAGTTACCATAACTTCCACTTGTCACATCCAATTTTGATCAGATCTGTGGAATTGCAGAGAAGATGTATCAGAGAACTATAAAAAGAAATTTTCAGACCTAAAAGGGATAAAATTTTGGAGATACAACAAAATAACAACTTTTTAGCAGAACCACCTCGAAATCAAGGATTAAAAGTGATACTTGGCCAACATGCCACCAAAAAAGGGAACTTCTACACCAAATAAGCCTCCATACAATCCTACTTGGACTCTTGATGAAGGTGAAGAAATGCATAGGGACACAAATGATTTACAAAAGAAGATAGTGAAAAAAGATGAACTACAAGGGATGATGGATTTAACTGAAGCTAAGTTGGAGGAAATAATTGATACTAAGATGGATGGTTTAAAAAGGGAGATCATGGAAGGATTGAAAATTTTCCTAATAGAGAGGCCACCTGAAAGTGAAAATGTATCCCATGAAATTCATGATGAGGACACAAGGAAGATGAATCGAGACTAGAGAAACTACAACTTTGGGTTGAAGACCAACCACTTTCCTAAGATTGATATGAGGAATTTTGATGGCAAGGATCCATTCACATGGATACTTTAGATGGAGCAGTTATTTGATCTACATGATGTGCCACATACAAAAAAGGTACGAATTGCTTCTTTATATTTAGAACCCAATCAATTTGTATGGTATCGATGGATTTTTTCTCAAAAATCCCTTGTCACCTGGACAATTTTCATGGAAGAAATGATAGCACACTATGAGGATACAAGGAGCAATACCTTCTTTAGCCAATTGATAAATCTCAAGCAAAAGGGTTCAGTTGCGGAGCATATTGAGAACTTCCAAATATTGAATATAAAGGTAACATATATTCCAGATGAACATCTAATTGATGTATTCATAGGAACTTTAAAGGATAACATTCAACATGAGGTTCGCCTTTGGGAACCCAAATCATTGGAGAATGCATTCAGGGTGGCGAGAAATGTTTAAAGTAAAATATGGCTATGGCTACTAGAAGGACCACTACTAACATCTATCGAGATAATAATGTTCCTTCTTCTAAAACACCTCAATATACAAGGTTGACACCTCAACAATTGGAGGAAAGAAAAGAAAAAGGTTTATGCTTTAATTGTGACAACAAGTACAGTAAGGGACATAAGTGTGGTGAGAAGAAATTATTCTTCATATATTGTGAAGAGGAAGAAGAACAGGAACAAGAACCATCTCAAGATGAAAACGTAGAAGAGATTTCTTATGAAGAGTTGACTCCCATGATATCATGTAATGCATTGGCTGGAATTAGCACTCCTCAAACCCTCAAGATCGAAGGACATATCAAAAAGAAAAAGGTAATAGTCCTAATTGATCCTCGTAGTACTCATAATTTCATTCACTATAAATTAGCCAAAGCTCTCAATTACTTTATATATCCAGCACCAGAGTTTCAAGTAATGATTGCAGATGGAGGAACTATTAGTTGCTCAAGAAAATGAAATAAGATCAATCTTACTATGGGGGAATATGTATTGAATAGTATAATGATTGTTATACCCATGGGTGGTGTTGATGTTGTAATAGGAGTCTAATGGTTACAATCATTGGGAACAATGGCTTCTAATTTTCAATAACTTTTCATGAAATTTTCATTGGAAGGAAAAGAAATTGAGTTAAGGGGTATCACAGGGAAACCTAGTAAGGTGATAAGCTCTAATGGCATGACAAAATTATTGAAAAAGGGGCATCACGGTGTAATTGTACAGCTATGCTCACTAGATGTTAAAACATCTAAGCCATCTATTCCCCTATATCTCAAAGGGATCATTGATAATCATTCTAAAGTATTTGACTATATTCCCAAAGGTCTTCCACCCACTCGAAATCATGATCATTTTATTCACCTAGTTCCTGGGAGTGTTCCTCCTAACATCAGTCCTTGTAGATACCCTTATTCCCAGAAGAGTTAAATTGAGAATATGGTTGATGAAATGTTAGACGTTGGCATTATTAGAACTAGCCAAAGTTCTTACTTTGCACTGGTGGCAATGGTACCCAAGAAAGAGGGCTCATGGTGTATGTGTCCAGATTATAGAGAGCTCAAAAAGATTATTATTAAAGATAAGTTTCTCATTCCCGTCATTGATGAATTGTTAGATGAACTACATGGAGAAATATATTTCGCAAAATTAGATCTTCATTCAAGGTATCATCAGATTAGAATGAAGGAAGTAGATATCCCAAAAGCAACATTTTGAACTCATGAAGGCCATTATGATTTTTTGGCCATGCCTTTTGGCCTTACGAATGAACCTTCCACATTCCACGAGTTGATGAATTCCATTTTCAATCCCTTCCTTCGAAAATTTGTGTTAGTATTTTTTTACGATATACTAATCTATAAAAATTCTTGGGAGGATCATGTGTAACATGTTGACAAGGTGCTACAACTACTAAAGGAGCAACAATTATATGCCAAACCATCCAAATGTTTCTTTGGGGTGAAGGAGGTAGAGTATTTGGGTCATATTGTATCTCATGAAGGTGTCAAGGTAGACCCTAACAAGATTAAGGCCATGATGGACTGGTTGATTCCCAAAACATTGAAGAATATTAGAGGATTTTTAGGTTTGACACGTTGCTACCACAATTTTTTTCGGAACTATGGAAGAATAGAAACACCTTTAATGAAATTAACTAAAAAGGATGCATTTTCATGGAATCCAGGGGCAAATCAAGATTTTGAACAACTTAAAGAGACGATGTGCAAATCTCCTACCTTGACCACACCAAACTTCACAAAAAATCTTTATTGTGGAATGTCATGCCTTGGGAAATGGAATTGGTGTTATTCCAATGCAAGAAGGAAGGCCCCTTGCTTTTGAAAGTTGGCCACTCAAGGGAAAGGACTTACACAAACCCATTTATGAGAAGGAAATTATGGAAATACTACATGCATTGAAGAAATGGCGCCCTTACCTAATAGGTAGTAACTTCAAGGTCAAAACAGATCATGATAGTATTAAATACTTCTTGGAAAAAAGACTATCTTCAAAAGAACAACAAAAATGGGTGACCAAGATGTTGGGTTATGATTTTGAAATCATCTATAAAAAAGGGAAGTAAAATGTTGTGGTAGATGCACTCTCAAGAAAGGATGAAGATGTTGAGGCCTTTCTCTATGCTATCTCGATCATCCAACCTGATTGGATAATAAAAGCGAGGGATGAATGGAAGAATGATGAAAATGTGTGGACTCTCATTCAAAGGTTGCAACAGGATTCCAATGCATCAGATACATTTACATGGGAAAATGATTCACTATGGTACAAATATCGCTTATATTTATGTAAGAATTCCCAACTCAAACAAAAGGTACTATTGGAATTGCACACCTCTCAGGTAGGAGGGCACTCGGGCTTTTTGAAAACCTACCATAGGGTCAAGAAGGAATTTTTTTTGGGATGGCCTTAAAAATAATGTTCAAAGGTTTGTGGCAGAATGTTTGGTTTTCCAACAAAATAAGGTGGAAACAATTAAGACCCCAAGTATTTTACAACCATTATCCATCCCAAGTCAGCACTGGGAGGAGGTTTCTATGGATTTCATCACAGAGTTACCGAAGTCTGAAGGAAAGAGTGTCATCATGGTGATTGTTAATAGACTGACCAAGTACGCACACTTTTGTGCACTCACTCATCCTTTCAAAGCTAGTACAGTTCCCACCGCATTCATGGAGATAGTTCAAAAGCTACATGGAATCCCAAAGATTATTGTAAGTGATAGAGATCCCATCTTCACTGGACATTTTTTGGATAGAATTATTTTCTTGTTTGGGTACTCAATTGGGCCATATCTCATCTTATCATCCTCAAACTAATGGACAAACCGAGATTGTGAACAAATGTTTGGAAGGCTACCTTCGTTGCTTTGTCTCTGATAAACAAACACAATGGTTCAAATGGTTACCCTTGGCAGAATGGTGGTGTAACACTTTCTTTCATACTGCAACAAAAATGACACCATTTATGGTACTCTATGGATACCACCCACCTTCCATCACTTCTTCTCTAAAATCAAAATCTAAGGTTCAAGCAGTGGAAGATCAGATCGAGCATCAACAACAAGTTCTCCAACTCTTAAAGGATAACCTGACCATGGCAGAGAATCGCATGAAACAACAAGCAGATCAACATCGTAGTGAAAGAAGTTTTGAAGTAGGGGATTGGGTATTTTTAATACTACAACCATACAAATAGATGTCCCTCGAGCAAGCTAAGAAGGATAATAAATTATCACCAAAGTACTATGGACCTTATAAGGTGTTACAAAATATTGGTATTATGGCATACAAATTGGAGTTGCGTGCATCTTCGCGAGTACACCCAATTTTTCATGTTTCATGCTTAAAGAAGGTTATAGGTGACAAGATCTCAATTCAAACTATATTTCCATAACTTTACGAGAAAGGAAAAATCATATTGGAGCCTGAATCTATCACCAACACAAGAATTCGTCAACTGAGGAATAGATCCATTTCAGAGTATCTCATTAAGTGGAGGAAACTACCTATTGAAGATTCCACTTGGGAAGATGAGTCTTTTATACATAAGCATCCATAATTACTCAATCGTTGTGGACAACACTTTTCTGAAGGGGAGGGGCATGTTAAGCCCTAAATAGTGGCACATTACCCCTTAATTGGGGCATATTACATTAGTAATGTTATTTTATTTATGTCGGCTTGGGTCCATTAGTTGTAATTGTACCTCCTAGTCTCCTATATACCAAGGAGACCTTTTCATTTGGAATCATCTTGTATTTGAAAATATATGTGGTGTATAAGGTGGTTGCCCCCTTGAAGAGGCTTATTACCTGAAATTATCTCTTTTTCAAGGCATTGAGTTCTTATTCTGAGGTTTTTTTATGATATTTTGATATATGGTTCTTAACATATGCGGTAATGGCAATGATATTGTAGGCCAGCCATTATGATGTGCAGCAGGCTGATGGACGATCTTTTTCCAACCATCATTGGCAGGTGGTTCTAGTTGCATATAAACGTGAGGGGGAACACGAATACCAGAGAATTTTTTATGTGTCTGGAAAGGAGTCCTCTCAGGTCGAGGTTGGAGAATCCCTTGGCCAACTAGGTTGAAGAACCCAGCTTGAAAAAGATGATTTAGTTCTTGCGGATCAACGTCAAAATGTATCGAGAAGAGTGGCCTTCTATGGCCTCTTTTCCAATTGTTTCCTCTACCTCGGTTTGCACCTTTGTCATTACTGCCCCTGCTAAAAAAACTCATCCTTAAGCAACATTTCAATCAGCATACGAAAAGCTTTAACAATCCATTCACTAATACTCTATCTAAATAAAATCGAGATGTTGGCTCTATTATTCACAGTGAAAGCATATGCAATCCATCCATTGATATAATCCACCAAATACTAAATTTAATAATTAATTGCAAATGAACAGAGAATTATAGTGTTATTGGGAAGTTGGGGGGCTTTGTAATGAATGAAAAATGATATCATGGCAGGAAAGAAAAAACGAATATTGTTCAACCAAAATGGAGAGCCCTTCCTTTATAAAACAATACCTTCATATTGAAACTTTCACCCAAATCATCATCCAAATCCTTTGAATGAAATTATAATAACAGAACAGGGAAATGAATTAAATGTTATTGGGAGAATGATGGGCATGTAATGAGCGAAAAAGTGATATAATGGATGGGAATAAAATGGTTATTGGTCCATTAAATATCATTAATTCTATATTTCACAACAATATTCTTTGTTTGAGCTATTTTACCCTTATTTTCCAGGTTGATTCAAATAGAAATAATCCCCTTAACCAAAACTCATATGAGCCACAACTATTCCTTTTATAACACTTCATCAGCATCCAAACTACAACCTTCAAACAGTTTAATATCAAGTTCGAGGAATATTCTAGAACTGTTAACTTTTCTTTTTTTCCAAAACCATAGATATTCTTTTAAAATAGTAAAGTGATCTGTAGGAGACAAATAACCCAACATTTTGGCTTGACAATAATCATAACTAAAATATATTAAATCGGCATGAAAGACTGAAAGGAATCACAAGGACTCTTCGACAATGTATAAAAAAAATCGCTATAACCCCATATCATTGGCAGTGAAACCAAGGTGGCTTGAAAACCCCAGTGTGGGTTTAATAATCGATAACTCATATCAACTTCAGAAGTCGACCAAATTCTTGATGGATAAATAACACAACAAGCCTACATTTTGATTTTTTGAATCAATGTTAGAATTATAAGAAACCAGACTTCAATTTATTTACATGTTCAAATTCAATGGGAAACAAGGCTTGAACCGAAACAGAGTAGGTGTGAGATTTACAGTGCACCCATAAGCCTGGTGATAATAATTCCTTCAAATATTTTCTTGGAAAATTTCCAAGGTGAAAACATCTATCACACACAAATTTTTCAATGTATGGGTCTGGCTAGTGTAACATAAGAACCTTTCATTGCCCTTTTCATTTACAGAAAAGGAGAACCCTTCAGAAATTAGTCATAGAATCTTAGCAAACACGAATTTAATTGTTGTACAAATCTTTTCCAACAATTCAATTTCCAGCGTTTGTTCTGAACGTAACTAATCCAAATAATCCAATAGAGTAGAGACTCAAACAATAATTTGGGTTCAGATCAATTTTATGCCAACAAGAAATAAAATACATAGCATTTTGCACAACCAGAATGTAAAAAATACACCATATTTTTATATCAACAATATAAATACCATGTTTTCTCTAGGCACAACATAATTCATACCCTAACCCCAACACAGAGTCGATCTATAGTTCTGGTTGAGTTTCTCTAATGCCCATAAGGAAAACTCCAAATAGAAATGTTATAACTTTGGAAAACAAATACATTTCGCATGCAAAGTCCTAGAGCCAACAAAATGATTTTAACTCAAGCAGAGTTTCAATTTAATGAATGAAGAGATAAAAGTTTCATACCTGCAAGAGTAGAGCTAAAGAAAACACGAGGTGCAACTTCCTCAAGGACGAAAAAATGGTGAAGTTTCTATTTACCATAGCGCCCATGGAGAATACCAAAACATAGTGAAGGTGGCATGCCCGAGATAGGGTAAGAACAACATGCAATAAATGCACATCGCTTCCCATCTCCCAATATTAAATTTCATCAACCATAGCATAATAAAGCGTGCCAGCTTCCATCAACACTTACACAAATATCCAATGTTTTGACAAGGTAACTATACGAACCTCTAAAAAAATGTTAGGTCCAAAACCACCACACGAATCCACAACACCTACAATCTGCCAAAGAACCTCCAAACTATATGATGACCCATTGTCCAAACATAAGTTTCTGCATAATTTGCAATCAGTATCGTAGTCTAGATGTAGCGAGGGCAAGAATGTCTAACGACATAAACATTTCTTTTCAAATCAAATCATAAACCAATCTTCATAAATTGCAATTAGAACCAGAGCTTTCCTTTTGTTCCCAATCATATAATTATTCTTGTAATGCAATAATAAGCGAATCTTTGACATCTTAACATGAGGAGTCATTTCCTTTTATTACTGTTCTACATGGGTCCCACCTATTTAATATTAATATTATATACATATAAATGCATCAGAACTTATTTGCAAGCAAGGATCTCATATTACGCTTTTTAGGCGTCAACACCTGGGACTGTAGTCTTTTCAGAGTTCACTTTTGGGTTGCTTAGGATTGGTTGCTCAGAGGAGTGGTCATCTGAGGAGTCAATCAATTTTACACAGCTCCTGATTTCCTAGTTTACTAGGGGCAGTCAAGTGGATTATTGTATTAGCACCTTACAGATCAGTGCTATGAGCGGAGAGTGTTTCACATCATCTAGGCAGGCCCGAGAGAAGTTCGCAGGGAGGGTTTTATGGATGATGTGTTTAGATGTATGGGGGAGTGTATGACTTGTCAACAAAGCTAATCAAGGCACACTCATCACACAGGATTGATGCAGTCTTTGTCCATTTCAGGGTGAGAGGGGGAGAGCATGTTTATAGATTGCATCATAGGTTTACCCAGGGTACAGTGGGAAAATATTATGTATGCAATGATTGACCAGTTCATGCACTTTCCTATGATTTCTTTGGAGGTGACAGATTTATCCAGTGAAGAGATATTTAGATTCCATGAGCAGCTCAAAGTCATTGCCAGTGATCAGGAAAAACTTCCTTTCCAATATTCGAGATCAAGTATGGCAGTGTATTTGAATATTGTGACTTCTCCTGGATTCATATGCAAGCCACTATTCATGGTGGTAGGTTCAAACCTTAGTGATATTTCAACTTGGATTTCCAGGAGAGGAGGATGTAGACTGGACATGACTGTCAAACGATTATGATTAGAGTGGTGCAATGTCAACATGGTGGTCCCTTTCTGATATTAGCTTGGGACCTTGGGTTTTTTCTATTAGATTGTTCAGCAGTTGACACAGAGACAAGGATCAGTTTTTTCTTTCATGAGATTAGTTCCCTAGTAGATAAGTTCTTTGAGGTGTTGATCGAGTTTTTGCAGGAACAAGTTTCTCTACTTATCAGCAGTATTTAGGAGGCCTCTTATATTTGTACCTTGCATGACCATGCATTGAGAGGAGGATGCTTCACATCTTCCAGGGTGGTTTGGGACCCTAGTATCATTTTTAGTTTCAGTCTAGTTCAATCGATGGAGCATCAGTTTGTGATGGCATTGCTTGAGGACAAACAATCTTTGGGAAGGGAGGACTATAATGTCCCCATTTTTGGATTCCCCTACTTTGGATTCGAAGGAGACCTCATTATCTTATGTCAACCTGACCAAAGGAGTAAAATGAGGTTAATAATGAGATCGGGCGATTTGGATGGATTATATGGGGCCCAGACTAGTCCACTCACCATCTTTCATCATCAGGATCATTTCTGTATAGTTTACTCTTGGTTCTATGGCATTCTGACGATTTCTATAATTTTGGGTTATTATTGAGCATACTTTAATTAAATACACTAAAGGTATTATATGGATCATATTATCTGAGGGGATACCTTTGTGTAATAGCTCATTGGAACTGGGACGAAAATATCTAGAGGTTGGGATGATGAAAAAGGGACTATGATGTCTGGGAATGTCTTAAAATCCAATCAATCACTTTCTGGAATTAAAAATGGGTTGATAAAAAGGGGTGTTTTAAGTGACTTTAAGTTTATAAAGTCACTTTACTTTATTAAAAGGGTAAAGGGGTCCAAAAAAGGGTCAACAAAGAGTTAAAAGGAGAATGAGGGCATCCTTTCTCTCATTATTCACTTGTTATTTCTAAAATTGATTTGAGAGATATCTTTGTGACTTTGGACTTTTGGGACGAAAAATTCTAGAGAGGTTTTTGAGATTGGTTTCGGTGGTGAGACTATCCATCCTAGTTGTTCATTGGGAAGAGATCGTCCAGATTTCTTCATTGTTCTTTAGTGTGGCTAAGTATTTTATTCTTTAGCAATGAAGTTTCCATTTGCAGTTGGGTTTTCCTTGCCGGTGGCGTAGTTCTTTCTTGAAGAAGACGATTTGGGTTGTTGGATGACGATTCTTGTGGTTGGAGGTTGAGATTTTTTGAGGGTCGAATTTTTAGACTAAGGGGGTGATTTTCTTGAGCATAGGGATGAGTCTGGGTCGTTTATGTATGTAGAGGTTGAGTTTCCTTACTTAGGTCGAGTTCTCCTTGTTGTTGTGTTAAAACATTTGTTGATACAAAGTTTGCTCCTTGTTGGGTGGGTCGTCTCAAACCTGAGACTATACTATGTGATTTTTTGGACTGTTTTTTGTCCTTTGGGATGTGATGGAATATTGGATCGATTGGTTGATTGGTGGGGGGCGACTCCTCCATATCTAGGCATAATTATTTACATCATAAATAACCTTTGTCGTGGGCTTTAACTGTTGGGAGTTCGATATTCTTGGCAGTTGTTTACAACCTTTCTCATTCTAGCATTTGTAATATTATTTACATAAATAAAATATCATGTGCTTTACATCTCATTTATTGTTATATATGTTAAATTACTTAATGTGTGATGGTTGTTACAACTAGTTCTTGCAATATTTTCCTTTGAATTCATGTATGGGTACTATATTGTGAGTTATTTCAGAACCGGGTAATTGTTATTAGTTGGTTGTCCTATATTTGGGAATCGAATATAAAATGAGAGGGAGTAGTAAGATTGTTAATACATTTCTGCATTAGCAAATATCCAAGAATACCCAAATAGAAAAGTATTTGATGAAACTATTTCACTACAAAATTGAGATAAAAATCCAAAAAAATAGTGGGAAATATTACATTTTCATATTTACTTTCTCTTTGTACTTGTTATAATTTCAGTTCAATTGCCTATTTAAATGTTCATGTACATATCTTATGTAATATGAAAATTCATCTACATATGCACTCTACACATGTTATGTTGTTAGCAAATTTACCAAGTTTGTCACACCCTTAGGTGATTTCGAATACACAATCTAGAAATGTATCTTCCCTATAGATTTATTGGTCTAAATGTCATAAGAAAATTAAGCAATATGTCCCAAAAACCAATCACATTTCCCAAGATTATCTCCCACTAAATTCCCAAGACCCTTCACCACCTTTGTCAGCGTATTTGTTTGAGGGTGATATGCAAAAATGAAATACAATCTTGACCCAAACTTATTTTATAATTTTTTCCAAAAATCTGGTATCTCTAATTGAAGTGATACTCCTAGGAAATCCTCTTTGAAAAATAGCACAAAAATATTTGTAGCATCACTTGTCTTCTAACAGGGTATAAAATGAGACATTTTGGAAAATCTATCAACCACCACAAAAACAGAATCAATACCTCTTTGATTTCTCGGTAATCCCAAAACAAATCCATACCAATATCTTCCCACACTCTTTCTAGAACCAATAATCATGTATACAAACTTTTATTCTAGCTTTTTTGTTTTGCAAGTTGACATATCACTCTTCCACCCATCTCTTTACATCCTTGCGAGATCTAGGCCAATAATCTATCTTTCACTAAAGCTTTAGTTTTAAGAAACCAAAGTTGTCCACCTAAACCTCCACTATGCAGTTGTCTAATGTCATTCTCTCTCATTGATCCTTTAGTAATACACAAGTTATGATTTTTAAACATAAATCCTTCTTAAACATGATAGTCCAAGTAAGGTGTCATATCTTTACTCAAAGCTTCGTTACACATTCTCCATGTTGCTGCAAAATTTGCATCATCTTCATACAATGCTTTCATATAATCCAAACTAAAAACTTCAACTGACATGGTATTCAACAATAAAACTCTCCTAAGAAAGACATCAACTAATCTATTAGACTTCCTTAATTTATGCTTTAAAAATATGAATAACTCTTAGTAAATAAACCACTTCATATGTCTTGTATTCAACTTACCCTGATTGTTTATATATTGTGATGCTTGAAGATCAATATACAACACAAAGTTATTAGGTAAAAATAATGTCACCATTTATTCAAGGATTGAACAATAGAATAAAATAATTGGTCATAAATAGAATACTTTCTCTTTGCCTCATTCAAATTTCCACCAAAGAAGGCAATTGGTTTACCTTCTTGACTCAAGACTGCTCCAATAGTTATTCCACTTACATCATGGTCCACTTGGAATACCTTGTTGAAATTTGATAAAGATAGCATTGCTTGTTTTGTTACCTTCTTATTCAAAAGTTAAAAACTACTATCTATTGCTATAGTCCATAATAAAACCCCCCTTCTTCATACACTCAATCATTGATGAACGTATACTATTGAAATTTCTTATGAACTTTCTATCAAAACTAACCTCAAAAATGATTTTAGGAGTATCCCATTCAGCTATTGTCTTTATCTTCTATGGTGTTGTTAGATTTTCAACATGCACGAATGTGGAAACTTGCTTGGTGGTATGGTGGTTTACCATAAATAAAGCTAAATCTAACATGATATGTTCCCCTCTTCAAATCTAATACCAATCATCAAATGCAAGTAACTACGGAGAATATTTTGAGAGAAGAAGTTGTAATGACACTTAGAGGTCCTCTTGTTGGATCGGTATTCAAGTGATTTGGAAGAGAAAAAGGTCAATTTCTCTAGCTTCAATGGATTTGCACATGTACAACCAAATTGATACCTTACTTGGATCCAAATGACAAACAAATATTCTTCATAAATGATAGTAAGTATCTATTTTTTAGGGATCTAACCTCCCTAACCCCACATGTAGGTAGAATAATATATTTTCCATGTAATAAATATCAATATTAATAAATAAGGCCTAGTTAATAATGTGAACAGGTCTAATGTAAGAAGGCATGAGAAAGCTTTGTCTTAAAAAGTATAAATAGGAGTAGAATGCATGAGAAAGCTTTGTCTTAAAAATTATTGTAATAGAGCAATGCTTTGCTAGAGGTTGCCCCCTTGAAGAGGCAAGTGAACATTGCTTTCTATCAATAAAGGTATTATTTTTGGTATTGTGGTTCTCTACATTTTTTTATTCCACTGGTATTTTCTACAGTATTTATGTTTTCTACTTATTATAATAGTTTTGGTACCTAACAAGTGGTATCAGAGAACTTTCCTCTGCGGAAACTGTGGGAATTTTTGTTAGGGTAGAGACGGGTACTATCGGTGTCTTTAAAGCACAAAGGTCTTTTGTTTAGTGGGTAAAACAATGGTTGGGAAAACTACACACATGAAATACAAACGGTTTCATGGGGTTGTCTAGAAACCAACGTTTCACCTTGTTGGAAACCTTTGTATAACCTATTGGTACCCTTCGAGTAGTACCGCATCATATAGAATCTGTACATAGCCATCACTCCCACGTACTGTCAGGTATATCAAGAGTCCCCTAGGTCTCCTGAAACAAGCTCTACATTAGTCGATCGACCCCCTGACTGCTATAGTGACACCAAGAACAACACTCAAGAAGACAGTCTCTAGTACATGGGTAATCGGGTAGTACGGCTAAGGGTATGGTCGAGCCTCCTTAGTTGGTTCCCTGAGATATTGGGTCGAGTACTATTGTTCGACCCCACATGTATGTTAGAGAGATATAGCACATGGAAAACCCTTGTATGTAGGAACCCTGTAAACTCTAACCCTTGGGGAAATAAACATAATAGAAAGGGAACATACAAGAGTTATTGTCGTGCAACCTTGCCTCATGCATTCTAGTTGCGAAATTCTTACAAAAAAAATTCGGTTAACAATTTGGGCCATTCACCACTGCAGTATTCACCACTGAAGAAGTAAATATAAATATATATAATATATATTGGTCCCATCGGCACCCTTATTCGGGACATATCTTATTGGATTCCTCTCTTTTCCCTGATCACAGTGGTACCTATCATTTTTAAGCCTTTTTTTCTATGGACCTGACCCCCTTTCCGTCAACCTTATTTGGGACCTATCCCATTGGATTCCCCTCTTCACCCTAATCGTAGTGATACATATCAATTTTAAGTTTGTTTTCTCCCAGACCCATCCCCTTCCCGACACCCTTATTTCCCACTTGTTGCATTGGCTTCCTCTGGTTTGACTTATCATAATGGTATATATCATGTATCTGCTTTTTTTTTCCATGGACCTTGTTATCACAAAACTTGTAGGTTGGGAAAATCTCAACCCAAACCCCAATAGTGTGACAACTATGGGAGTATCTACCCATTGTCACCTTAGATAGACACTCCCCTTGCTTTAGTGATGATAAGTCAACACAAGGGGGAAATCTTGGTGAACCTAGGTGGATTGAGGTGAAAAGTGAGATAATGAAAGATGGATCCCCTAAAGGTCAATATTGGAGATGAAGGATGGCTTGAGAAAGAGTCTTGTTGAAGGGTAAATGATTTCCAATAGTTGGGTACCTGTAAAACAGTGTTAGCCATGCCCAGAACAAGACAAGTGATGATCAAACAAGATTTTAACCAATGGGGATTCAGCAAGAAACCTTGTTGTCCCAAATTGCAGCAATATATAAGTCTATAAATCAATGATAAACAATTACCAATGGCTGCAAATTAAACCACTAAAATCAAGTATGAGATGATGGAAACTAAGCTAGCAATAACTAGTCAAACTTCCACTAAAAAGAGAAAGACTTTAGATGTTATTTAGGTTTGTTTATTAAGTGTTATAAGCAATGTATTATAACATCCAAGTGGTTGTAGAAAACAAATGCTACAACAGAAAATTCTAGCCACTAAAATCAGCTAACAATCCAACCAAAAGATAGCCAATGACAAGTAATTTAATAATGGCAACTTGTAAACAAATTTCAGCAGTAGAAAGATGATCAATACATGAAATAAAGATGAATTTGTTGCATCCCTAATGGCTGTAGATTTAAGTTATAATAGAAGCAAGAATTACTAGGCAGTTAGATGCCCTTAGGGCACAAAGATGCCTTAAGCATGCAAAATTGATTCCAACTTGAACAATTACAAAATATCTATTTTTCATGTATTCCAATGCAATGATTTTAGATCTCCAATGCAAATTATACTAGTGCCTTTATCAATTGGGTATGAGGTATCTTGTTGCAAAGCTAGTTGTGTTATCTCCCTAGGGGTGTAAGCCTTTTTAGTCCCTAGGAAAAACAAAACTAGCAATGTAAATCTAGGAGGGTGTAAGCCTTTTTACTCCTCCTAGCAACCTTGTTAAGTATCTTATCCAAGACAAATAGCAGTGGAGGGTGTATTCCTTTATACTCCTCCAAGGATTTAAGCAAGAATAACCATGAAACAAGAAGAAAAACTAACAATATGCAAAAATTTCCTTACCAATTTCAAGAGATAGGAAGATTTAACCCTTCTTTACCAAGAATTTTCCACCACAAAGCAAGAGAAAACATCCAAGAGAGATAACACACCACTTCTTCCACAAGAGACAAGAAACTAGCATCCAAAATAGCATAAGAGAGAGTGTGTGTGAATTGCCCAAGTAGGGCGAAAATTTCATCCCAACAGTTATGTAATTCACAAGTGTGTTATTGTGATAAAATGAAAACGTCATGACCTTTATTCATACAAGGCCTAAGAAAACCAATTTGTCCACTTATCTTAGGGTAAACAAAAAATTAGGGAGGTCGACCTCCTAATTTTCCCCTTTACAATTTCAAATTTAATTTTACAAAAGAATGAAGCCCTAGAAGATGACGTCATCCCCCTTAAGGGTGACATTTTGGCATAAATGGTAAGACGTTGAGCTAGTTGAGGAAGTCATTGGGCCTCCCAAGGCCTAATATTCATCGTGCAAGGGTCTTCCTCTATCAAAAATTCCAAGTCATCATCATGTCACCAACACCACCAAAACCCTAGCCTCCCAAGTGTGATGCCATGCCCTAGAAGAGAGAGATAAGGCCTCCAAAGGAAAATGTTGGGGTTGGGAAGGCTAGTGAGTCACCTCCAAGGGACACTCAAGTGCCTCCAAAAGCAACGTCCCTCTTCCAGCATGTCCAAGGAGAGGGGGTCCATCATCCATTATGTGGGATTCATGCCTCGAGTGAAGGTCAAAGTGACCTTGTGCCTCCATGATCAAGTTGTCACCTATCAAGGACCTGCAAAGAAAAGCAAGTACGCCCTCCAAGGGTCCACAAGTCATAATATCATGCCTAGTAAGCCATATCTAATAAAAGAACCACCCAAACATGTGCATCAAATCGCCCTTTTTCAAAATAAACATATGCTCAAAGACCTTATGCAATTTTCCAAATTTAGATATGGGAGGGGTGTCATAGTGCCCTATTGGGTAAACCAATTCCTCAAGTAGGGGAAGTTTCCAAGGAGAAACCTCTCTAATTCATGTAGTGAATGTGAAGCATATGGGGGTTATAACTCTAGGTATGGGGTACTATGACATACAAGGGCTCGTATTGTCTCATTTATGGGCACCTTTGTTGAGGGCTAGCCACATCCCATTTCCTCTTTTTGTTTTTGAAGCATATTTTTTCCAAGCCCTTTATTATTTAGTCATTTACTTTGCATGTGTCACCAAGTTGAAGTCAATAAGGGACACTAAAAAGGAAATGCATAGCCCACAAATTCTCTACCTTATTTAACATGTTTTTTTATGAAGACCTTCCAGGTTGAAGTCAATAAGGGGCACTAAAAAGGAGATGCATAGCCCACAAATGCTCTACCTTGGAAGGTGATCATTTTTTAATTAATTATTATTATGGGTCCCTTATTTTTATTTTAAGAGAAGTGTTTTTTTTCTCTCGGGATCCCAAGGTGAGATTCTATTACATGATGATTTTTCTAAGGCACCTTCGAGCCTAATGGCCCCTTCTTCCCATGAAATGAGGTGCATGCCCTTCTTGGGTCAATAAGCCCAAAAACCTAAAAGATTGTGAAACGGAGGGGAATAATTGATGGAAGGTGGAAAGTATGAATGGGAATGGTATGATGAACCTTCAAGGAGACCCCCTAGTAGCAACCCTTTCGCCAAGGGTGGCTACTTACTAGGAAACCATGACACTCACCAAGGTGAAATAGGGAAAAAAGCATAATTTCCAAGAAAATGTTTTTGAAATCAAGAAATAATCCTTTGCAACATGTTCAAGTGCTTGAATTATTAGAATGACACTTACTACAATACCATACTTGTCACCTCATGGATCAAGACCTGTTTTCCTATGTGATCCAAGCCAAGTGTGGTGGATATTGCCACCATCATCGAATGGTGATGTATGATGAATGAAGGGCTTTGTGTGTTAGGTTGCCCCTTGGTACTCCATGTCTGCAACTTGAGGGCCTCAAGACATCATATCCTTAGTTATCCCTAGAAACAGGGGATAACAAACCCATCCCTCATCCCTAAATGGCTCCTACTCGCTAAGACGAAACCAATCATAAACTTAATTATGAAATTTTTGTCGTTCATTCCAAAGTGAACTACATCCAAAAACAACTCAATAGTCGAATTAACGAAATCAATTCCACTCTCAAACAATTCATGGACAAATTCCAGGGTCCTTCCTGCTCTGACCCACCCCTCCATGTTGAAGGTGTTGACTCCAACCAACGTCTACACTCTCATTCCAACTCCTTACATCGTGACCCCCATCTTCCCAGAGTTGAGGTGAACAAATATGATGGCTCAGATCCAACTGCCTGAGTCACTCAAATGGAACATTATTTTTCCCTGCATGACATTACTGGTGAGTTGAACAAGCTTTATTATGGTGTTCTCTATTTGGATTTGGAACGATGGAAATGGTGGTAATGTTGGCATAGAAATGCAAACCAAGGGTATGTTGCTTGGACATAGTTTTTTGTTGAGCTATGTGAACACTTTGACATAGACACCCACCATTTAGGTCGTTTGACTAAGTTGAAACAGTCTGGCATAGTGGAAGACTTTATCATTTCCTTTGAGAACTTAAATTTCTGAACGGATATGACAGATGCCTTTTCCAGAAATGCTTCTAAATCAGTGGCCTTAAGGATGAAATATGAGACCAGGTCCTCATGGCTCTCCCCCAGACTTGGTTGGAAGAAAGTAAATGTGTCAAGGAGGCACAACAGGTGATCCTTTCCCAGAGCAGAAAACCCTCTTTTATTCCCTGCCTTAAAACCCCCACTCCTTCCCCTCAAGACACTCCTCTCAAGGTCCAAAAATTAACACAGGCAAAAATAGTTGAACACCAACTCAAGGATCTTTACTATAATTGTGACGAGAAACACTTTCCAGGGCACAAGTGTAAAGAACAAAAACATTTTATGGCCATTTCGGAGGATGTTTTTGATGAAGATGTTGTGGTTTCACCTTAGGAAGTGCTACCCCAAGCAGATGATCTTATGTCTCCCTTTGATCCTCCCAAAGTTAAACCTTTGATTTCGCTAAATGATCTCACTGTCTTTTCTACTCCCCAAACCCTCAAGTTAATTGGCTACATTAATCACCTAAAATTCATCATCCTAGTTCAAAGTGGAAGAACTCATAATTTCATTTATCGTCTCCTTGCCCAAGAGATCAATTGCTATATCTATGTAGTCAACAATATTCGAATCGTGATTGTCAATGGGGGTTCCATGAAATTTGGGGGACGTTGTGAAAATGTGCACCTACAAATTTGTTAGTATCACTTGAAATCTCACATGTTTTTTATTGACATGGGTGGTTGTGACATTGTACTTGGTAATGAATGGATATGCACTCTAGGCCCCATCACCATGGATTTTAAGGATTTAACCATGCAATTCCAATAGGAGGGCCAACATTATAAATTCCAAGGCATTACAACAGGCTCTCCATGTTGATTTTTCAATAAGTAAGGTTAAGCATGAATTTCATTCCATTTTATCATTTAACCATAACCATTAATGTCGCAGCAACCAAGATCACAAGAAGAAGCACCATGAAAAAGAACACAAGAAGTATCATGGGAAACCCTTCTCAACAAGGGAAGAAAACCCAGCCAAATCCTTTGTTATATTCTTCAATAGAAATACCTTCAACACCAAGAAAACCTAGCACACAAGAGGGTGCTCAAACCCTAGAAGACGAGTGCCCAAGAGAGGTGCACACTTTTCCCAAGAAGGTGTACTTGCTGAAATTTCCAAACTCACATGAAAGATATGTTTCCTCAATGGGGAATTTACCTTTACTTATACTAGACTAAACTTGTCAACAGAAGTGTCTATTGGCACAATAGGTTCGACCTCACTAGCTCATAATATAATTAATATTAACCAGATTAATTATATTTTACATTAATTACTAGTCGCATTAAGGTGGGGTCGACCTGTACCCTTTACATTACAATTAGGGTTACAGGCAGGTCTGACTGTTGAAAAATATAGCAATGGATCTTATACACCCACTAGTGTTCATCCACTAGGGGCACGTCCATAGGGATTTCCATATTTCTGGCTCACTGCATTACACAGAAGAACCACTTCTTCACTAGTGCTCAACCACTAGGATCATGTTCACTTGTTCTCATCCACAGGCACGTCCACTCAACAGATCTTCTTTCCCACTACATTACACAGGAGATTCATCTGGAGTTTCTCATCAACTCTTTTGCTCAGAGGAGGATAATACATCATCTTAATTTATGTTCTCATGACGATGCACCCAACACTTTGGGATTTCACACGTTCACCTTGTGCTCAGCCACAGACACGTCCAACTCTACAAATCGCCTTTCTCACTGTGTTACACAGGAGAATCATCTAGAGTTCTTCTCAACTCTCTGAATGGAGGATTTCATCTCTACGTTCCATCTATGTCTCATATAGGAACCACACACCCTTCTCAGAGGCTTTCTCTCAGGTTTGTAAGATGGAGAAAGCCTCACATAGCTGCAATGGTCAACATCTCTCAGATTTGTAAGTTGGAGAATGTCTCACATAGCTTCAATCATCAACACTCCCTCTTAGCTAGGGAGACATTCTTCATTATGCCAAGTCTTACACAGATGTAATTTGAACTTTGTCTTGGCTAGAGTCATCAACACTCCCTCTCAATTAGGGAGGCATTCTTCACCAAGTTAGTTTGGTGAATATGTATGCAATTTGCTCATGTGTAGAAAGGTACTGCATGTGTACTATTTTCTTCTGCATCATATCTTTGATATAAGGATGTTTCATCTCATCATGTTTCGATCCATCATGAAACATTAGGTTCTCAAAGATATTTACACACAGCTCAGGTTACCATCATAGGATCCATCTCATGATCAAGTAAAACTGTCAGAAGCTTTTGAATCCATATTGCTTCGCTCACTCGATGCTACATGCTCTACTTCTGTGGTACTCAAGGCCATAGATTTTTGTTTCCTACTGCATCATGAAATCATGGCAATATTCACAGTAAGACAATTGTATGTGCTCTTTTGGTCCATTGTACTTTATGTTCATTCTGCATATCCCTGCAAACTCAAGTCTACACTGGATACATATCACATGTCATATCTAATTGTGCCTCGTAGATATCTCAATACATGTTTCCTTGTTGTCCAGTGAGTCTGTCTCGAATGAATCATGGAATGAATAATTACATTCACTGCATAGCATGAATCAAGTCTGGTGTTAACTAGATACATCAGTGATCCAATCAGTTGTGGATCAATCTCGTCTGAATCATTATCATTCATTTTCTTCAAATCCATTATCATGGATTTGCATTTTGTCATACTGAACTTCTTTAATATTCCCATTGTATATTTTCCTTGACTCAGGAAAATCTCATCGTTCCTCTATCATACTTCTTGTCCCAAGAAGTAGTGCATTAGACTCAGATCCTTCATAAAAAATCAGAAGTCAAGGCTTGCTTGTTTTCAGCAACAAGGCTTTTTGAATAAGTCATCAAAATCAGGCTCTTGTCACCAACACTGTAATAATATAGGTTTGGATTAGTAATACTCTTGCTGAAACCCAAACTCATCAAGAATCCATCCATCTGATACAGTTTCCAAATCATGGATGGTAGTACGGATGGAAGTGTATCAGGCTTACTGGATCAAGTGTCTCATCATAGACAACTCCCTCTATTTGTGAGAATCCTTTGGTTATAGATCTCGCTTTGTATTTCTCGACACTTCCATCAGCTACATGTTTGATCTTATATATCTACTTGGAAGTTACTGCAGACTTCCCTTCTAGTCTCTGAACAATATCTTGAACATCATTCTTTTAAGATATACTAGTATTATTTTGTTATGATCTTGCCATACATGTTCTCATGTTGCTTCTCCAAGACAAGGAGGCTCAAAATTAATGAAGTACCTCGTGACTGAAGGATAGCTTGAAAATCTCTTTTGCTTTCTCGGGATGTTCCTTGAGGGGTTTGTATGTTCCTCTGCCTCTTGCAGAGTGAGCCTAGGTAGGCCCTTTATGCCCTACTACAATATCTCTAGACATATCAACTAGAGCAACTGGATTAGTTGGAATAATGTGTGTCTCCCTTTGAAATTATGAAGGGGGAGAAGGTATTGTCTCACTGTCAATATCCATCTGAGATTCTTTGGATCTTTGAAATAATATCTCTTCTTTAAGGAAAACATCTCTCCTTGTCTCAATCTTTCTCTGACCAGGGATGTAGATCTGTAATGTCTTCAAAGATTCACTATTTTATCCCATAAATGTATTCTTTCTCCCTGAAGGGTCTAGCTTGGACTTCTTCTCTTTGGGTACATGAAAATACGTTGGGCATCCAAATATCCTAAAGTGTTCAATCTCAGGCTTCACTCTGGTGAAGGTTTCTTCGGGAGTTATGTTTTTCAAAGTCTGATGAAGACTCTTGTTTTGAACATATATTGTTTCATGCATGCTTCTACCCATGGAATCATAGAAAGATTCTAATCATGCATTATTGCATTGGTTGTCTCAATGATGGTTTTATTCTTCCTCTTTCTCAAATTTTTTTTACTCCTTCTGAGTCAAGTGACTCCTTCTGAAGGATGAGCATCTTCCTTTGTTCTTAACCTGTCTGGAACAAGAAAACAAGAGGAACCAAAACAATAATATCTCCTAAAGGAGAATAATGGGTACATCTCTAGAATCAAAACAATTTAAGGATTGTTGTCACCTACTTGTAATGTAGCAAACTTTAGAAATATAGGTTAGAGGAATGACAATTACAACAATCAAACCTAGAGTCTTCACTTCCAGTGTGTTGTTCCTCTGAATTCACTGAGATCCCTCTAGATCCAAGACTTCAACAAAAGGTTCCTTCATCCTGCAATTACCCTCATGAAAATTATACAAATAATAAATATAAAAGTGCATAACTGAGGGTGTTGATATGATTTCTTTAATGGCACATGGTTGGTCTTTGTCCTCTAACATCTTCATGAAGGAGGTGGTCACAGTGACACCTTTTTGTATCACCCATAATAAGTCTTCCTTAGAATTATTATCTTCCAGGAATTTGAAGTTGTTTGATTCATCAAGCTTATCTTCCAACATAGTTTTGTTCATCATAATTTTAGATTCTTCACAACCCTTTGTCAACTGGGCTAGAAAACCTAACGGCTAGGCTAGGCTATCACTTTTAGGTTTTTTTGGACTTATGAATGACAACAATAATCCTTTGAAGGATATGAGAACACTGGTGAGCTAAAGAGCTCCTTCAATGAGTTGCAGAAACCCTAATTCTGAAATTTCTGTAGAAATTAGTGAAACCCTAGGGCCAAAATTTGAAAGTGCTCAGAATTTCACTCTGAGAGTCTCTGGAGGTGCATTGGAGGAGGTCATACTCTTCCATGCCAAAATTATCCCCAACGTTCAAGTATTAAGGGTTGAAACACCTCAGAAAGGAAGGTCGTATGGATTTTCTAGAAACCCTAGGAGGGTTGTACAGTTCTGCAGAAAAGAGAGGAGACCGGTAGATGCTTGTGCAATGGGTTCTTCAATACCTATGCTTTGAAACCATGTTGATTTTTCAATAATAAATGTTAAGCATGAAGTTCATTCCATTTTATCATTTAACCATAACCATTAATGTTGCAGCAACCAAGATCACAAGAAGAAGCACCATGCACAAGAACACAAGAAGTATCCTAGGAAACCCTTCTCAACAAGGGAAGAAAAGCCATCCAAATCCTTTACTATATTCTTCAAGATAAAGACCTTCACCACCAAGAAAACCTAGCACACAAGAGGGTTCTCAAACCCTAGAAGACTAATTCCCAAGAGAAGTGTGCACTTTTCCCAAGAAGGTGTACTTGTTGAAATTTCCAAATTCGCATGAAAGATATGATTCCTCAATGAGGAATTTACCTTTACTTATACTAGAATAAACCTATCAACAGAAGTGTCTATTGGCACAACATGGCCAACCTCACTAACTCATAATATAATTAATATTAACCAGATTAACTATCTTTTACATTAATTGCTAGTCACATTAAGGTGGGGCCGACCTGTACCCTTTACATTACAATTAGGGTTACAGGCATGTCTGAATCTTGAACAATATAGAAAGGGATATTATACACCCACTAGTGCTCATCCACTAGGGGCACATCCATAGGGATGTCCATATATATGGCTCACTACATTACACAAAAGAACCACTTCTTCACTAGTGTTCAGCTGCTAGGATCACGTTCACCTGTGCTCATCCATAGGCATGTCCACTCAACAGATATTCTTTCCCACTGCATTACACAGGAGAGTCATCTGGAGTTTCTTGTCAACTCTTCTTATTAGAGGAGGCTAATACATCATCTTCATTTTTTTTCTCATGATGATGCACCCAACACTTTGGGATTTCACACATTCACCTTGTGCTCAGCCACAGGCACGTCCAACTCTGCATATCACCTTTCTCACTATGTTACATAGGAGAATCATCTAGATTTCTTCTCAACTCTCTAAATGGAGGAGGTCATCTCTACATTCCAGCTCTGTCTCGGATAGGAACCACACACCCTTCTCAAGGGCTTTCTCTCGGGTTTGTAAGTTGGATAAAGTCTCACATAGTTGCAATGGTCAACATCTCTCAGGTTTGTAAGCTAGAGAATGTCTCACATAGTTGCAATCATCAACACTCCAAAGATCATTATTTCCCACCGCATGGAAAATTTACTCACAAATGGTCATTTTGGTATCATTTCCCAACTCCATTCCATTCAAGTAGTTGATACACCCTGTGTGCACCCCAACCTCCAATCTATCCTTTCCCAACACCAAGTTGTTTTCCAAAATTCCCAGGGCCTTCCCCCTCCTGCGGTGACCATGACCATTCTATTCCTTTAATCATGGAAATTCTCCCTCCCAATGTTCGCCCTTATTGTCATCCCTTTGCTCAAAAAAATGAAATTGAGAAAATTGTCCAAGAGTTGCTAGATGCAAGTGTTATTTTCCCTAATATCATCCCCTATTCTTCTCATGTAATCATGGTCCTCAATAAGGAAGGCACTTGGCACATGTGTCCTGATTTTCATGCCCTCAACAAACTTACCATCAAGGAAACATTTCCCATTCCTATCATAGATGACCTTCTGGATGAACTCAGTGTGGCTCAATACTTTACTAAACTTAACCTACGTTATGGCTACCACTAGATATGTATGAAAGAGGAAGACATTCTCAAGACTACATTTTTCACTCATGAGGGTCACTATGAGTTCTTGGTCATGCCCTTTGGTCTTTGTAATTCCCCCTCCACTTTTCAAAGCCTCATGAATCATATTTTTTTTCCTGTCCTCCATCACTTTGTGTTAGTTTGCATTGATGATATTCTCATCTATAGTATAACTTGACAAACCCATCTCACCCATGTGGATCAAGTTATCCATCTCCTCTCCAAGCACAAACTCTTCCTCAAATAGTCTAAATGTGATTTTGGTGCCTCTGAAGTTGAGTACATGGGTCATATTGTTGGCAAGGATGGTGTAAGTGTGGATCCTAAGAAAATTGAAGCTATGCAGAATTGGACTCACCCTAAAACTCTTGAAATTTTACATGGTTTCCTAGGTTTAATGGGATATTATCACAAGTTTGTTCAAACTTATGGAAAAATTGTGGCTCCCCTCACAACTCTCTTTAAAAATAATGTGTTTAGTTGGACTCCAGTAGCTAACCAATCCTTCTAAGCCTTGAAAGAATTTATGTGCACTACTCATGTACTGGAACTACCTGAATTCACTAAGACCTTTGTTCTGGAATGTGATGCATCAGGGAGAGGCATCGAGGTAGTCCTCATGCAAGAAGGAATACATTTGTCTTTCACCAACAAACAATTGTCAGAGCGACATTTGGGCCAATCAATCTATGAAAAGGAAATGTTGTCTAGTTTGCATGCAATGGATCTTTGGTGCCCTTATCTCTTAGGGAAACGCTTTCAAATTAAAATGGATCATAAAATCATCAAGTATTTCTTGGAACAATGGATTTATCCCCAAAGAAACAAAAATGGGTGACCAAGTTGTTTTGGTATGATTATGAGATCATTTACAAGAAGGGAAAAGAAAATGTGGTGGAAAATGCCCTTTTCCAGCATTATGAAGAAGAGGGGTCCCTCTTTTCCCTCTCCTTCATTGTCACAGATTGACTTCAGGTTATTCACTAGTAATGGTGGCAAGATCCCAAACTCTCCATCCTAATCCAAAAACCACAACAGGATCCTCAAGCTTCTCCAGGGTACCCTTGGCACAATGAAGAGCTTTGCTATAAAGGTCACCTATATTTAAGCAAACAATCGACCCTTAAATCCACAGTGTTCTCTGAGTTTCATGCTTCACCTACAGCTAGGCATTCAGATTTTTTCAAAACTTATGAACAAGTCAAACATTCTTTTTTCTAGGATGGTATGAAACAAGACACTCTCACTTTTGTGGTTGAATGTGATACATGTCAATGCACTAAAGGCGAGACTGTCAAAACTCCTGGCACATTCCAATCACTTCTACTTCCACCTACTATTTGGATGGATAATTCTATGGATTTAATTGTTGGATTACCTAAATCAGGAAATAAGTTATTCATTATGGTGGTCGTGGATTGTCTTTCCAAATATGCTCATTTATGTTCTCTTCAGGACCCGTTCACAGCCTTCACAGTGGCTCACATTTTTATGGATAATATTTTCAAACTCCATGGCATGCCTCCTATTTTTTTTTTACTGTGATCCAACTTTTACCAACAATTTTTGGCAAGAATTATTCAATCTCCAGGGAACCCAATTGCATCTCAGCACCACCTATCATCCCTAGACTGATGGCCAAATTGAAGTAGTCAACAAGTGTTTGGAAACATATTTGAGGTATTTTGTGTCAAATAGACAAAATCAGTGGATTCAGTGGTTACCCCTCGGTGAATGGTGGTACAACACCTCTTACCATACTACCACTTGCATGACTCCCTTTGAAGCAGTCTACGGGAAAAGGCCACCATCAGTTATCCCATACATTCTAGGTCTCTCCAAGGTTCAGGAGGTTGACCGCAATCTGACAGTCTGCACAACCATTCTCTGTACTCTCAAAGAAAATTTGGTCATGGCTCAGAACCACATGAAGCAATAGGCATATCAAGGTCGTTCTGAATGTCAATTTGCTTAAGGGGAATAGGTGTTTCTTCGTCTACAACTATAATAGAACTATTCACTCAAACACTAGCACTTTCATAAACTTGCCCCCAAATCTTATGGTCCTTATACTATTCTCAAACGAATGGGGCCAGTGGCCTACCAGTTAACCTTTCCTAGTCACTCTAAGTTGCATCATTTTTTTCATGTCTCATGCCTGAAGAAAGTGATTGGCACTAAATTCTAGCCCCAAACCAGTCTACCGGAGTTGGATGAAGAAACTTCCATTTGATTGCAGCCACAAGCAGTATTATACCAATGCAAGTGTCGTCTCTATTAGCGCACCATCAAGGAAATTTTATTTCAATGGAAATATACTCCATCAGAAGATGCCACTTGGGAGCCAACTACTGTTCTTCAGACATTTCCTCATCTCAAGCCTTGAGGACAATGATTTTTTTCAAGGGAGAGGGCATGTTAGGGACCTAACCTCCCTAACCCCTCACATAGGTAGAATAATATATTTTCCATGTAATAAAGGTTGATATTAATAAATAAGGCCTAGTTAATAATGTGAACATGTCTAATGCAAGAAAACTTAATAGAATCTTCCTCTTCTAGAAAGATCTTCCTCTAGATTATTCTTTTAAATATAGATTTAGTATAAACGGGAGTAGAAGGCATGAGAAAGCTTTGTCTTGAGAATTATTATAATAGAGCGTTGCTTTGTTGGAGGTTTCCCCCTCAAAGAGGCAAGTGAATATTTCTTTATATAAATAAAGGTATCATTTTTGGTATTGTGGTTCTCTACATTTTGTTATTTCGCTAGTGTTTTCGGTAGCATTTATGTTTTTTGCTTATTATAATAGATCCGGTACCTAACACTATTTGCAATTTTTAGATTGGATTTAGGAAACAGAATCAATCAATCTACAATACTTGAATTATTAGATAATCAATAACATGAAGGTAAATTTAATAATATATAATGAACACATCATAATATGGGGGGAAAGAGTAGAGCTCTTCAATATTAAAGAAACAATTACAAATATTTCTACCTACCATACGATTGATGATGATCTCCTCATCCAATGATCCATGTGGATATCGATGGCCACCCACCTTTTCCAAATGGCTCAAAATGGCTTTCTGACAATTTTGGCAATTTACTATTTTTTGCACGTTTTAACTTCCAAGGTCATTTTGAGGGCCCAAATGAAGGTTTTTAGAGATAGAGGTTCTCAATTATATCCAAAGGCATTATTGAGCCCCCAAAATTAATCTCCTTGACGATACCTTTCCAACGAGCTATCACACGCCTAAAACGGAGATCGTATGCAAAAGTTACGACCCCGGGAAGTTGATGTACTCACTTACCCAAACGGGGCCCACATGACTTTTGGCGCTTCATCTCCCAGGGTTAGGTTTTTGGATGTATATGGTTTTTGAAATTTTTGCTTATTGTAAAAAGGCCTTCAGAGCCTCATTGTAATCATCTTCTTGTGAATGTGAGTAGCCGTCACATCTCTTCTCAGAGATAAGTTGCCACCATTCTAGCGAGTCTTTCACTCTGTATTTTTACAGTCTCTGTACATTTCTTTCATTAATAGAAATCATGTATTACTGTATATTTGTGTTTATGGTTGCATCTCCGATACATTTTTGTTATATTATTGAATATCTGTGATATCTATGTGCATTTCTTTATTATATCTCCGATCTCATTTCGTGCCGAAAATAATCTGGATCAGTGGTATCAGAGCAGGTTGCTCTTGATCATTTTTTTCAGTGCATGTCTCCGACGAGGTCCGAGTATAGAAATTTGGGTCTCAAGCTTGTCTCTCTTGAAGACAATCACTCTCGCACACCCAAGAAACCCTCAATGGTGGAAGAAAATAAAAACGACAAAGCAGACGATCCTATCAATCTGTTGCTTGAGCAAGCTCTCATGCGACAGAGGGACGAAATGATGGAGAATTTTTCCCACATCCTTCAACACCTGCCAATAGCATTAGGTGCATCTTCATCAAGCGGTCACTTTGGAGGCACCTCGCCTTTCAAGGTACAAGTTAATTTTGATATTCCTGTATTTGAAGGACAGATAGATGCAGAAGCCCTAGAAAAATGGTTAACTCTGCTGGAAGGTTATTTCTTTGTTCACAATTTTTCCGACAAAGAAAAGATCACCTTTGCACTCCTTAAAGCTCTCCCTCATGTCAAACATTGGTGGGAAACTTACTGGGAGTAAAGTTCCACAGAGGAGTCTGGAATATATGGGGTTGATCCCACTTGGGATTTTTTTGTGGATGCGGTAAAAGAACAATATTACCTTGTTGGAAACTATGAGGACCAGTACATGAGATGGACCACACTGCGGCAAGAGAGGGGCCAAGAAGTTCTGGAGTTCACCAATACCTTCCATACCTTGCGCACCAAGATGGGTATCAAAGACTCCGAGCGACATTTGGTTCTGAAATACCATGGGGCTCTACATAGATACATCCAAATTGAAATGGATTTTTTGGACATCTCATCACTCGGTGTTGCTTATCGATATGCTATTAAAATTGAGCAGAAATTTAAGCACTAGAACAAACGGGAATTCAGGTCTGCAAATCCACAACAACCAAAGTATGACAAAGACGACCCTAACAAGCAGTCTCCCGAAAACCAATCCAAGACACAAGAAAAGAAGGGTCACGGGAAGACAAAGAAGGACACCAGAAAATGGTGCAAGTTCCACAAAAGCCCCTGGCACAACACCGATGAATGTCGCTCAAAACAGTCATTGGTGGCCAAGATCAAAGACAAAGAGCCGAACCCTGATTCTGAATCTGATTCTGAAAATAATGGTAAAAGATAGATCATTGACACAGACCCCACTGCTATTGTCGCGACCGCAGCAATTCAACCAGAAGAACCAACAAATCCTGAAGAGGGGGAGCGCCTTTTTCATTCACATATGTGGGTGAAGGGGACCCCGTTGCATTTTATTGTTGATAGCGGAAGCCAGAAGAACCTCATCTTAGCAGAGGTCGTCAAACAGTTGGGATTGTTGACAACACCACACCCGCAGCCATACAACATCGGGTGGCTTCGGTAAGGACGAGATCTCCGTGTCAACCAATAGTGTTGATTGTCATACGACATCCAACCCTTCAAGGATGAGGTATTATGTGATGTTGCCCCACTGGATGTCTGTGATGTTCTCTTGGGCCAACCATATATGTGGAGATGCCATGTTGTTTATGAGTCTCAACCCCGTAGTGTCATTGTTACTTTGGGGGGTCATCTCTACAGAATACCAGAGGTAGTTCTGACTACTGTTCCACCTAAACAGTGCCGCAAGGTAGTATCTCATACTGCAAAATTCAACTTCTTCACAATCCGTTCAAAAGGAGAACAAAAGGACACTACAACCACTACAGCCTTGCCCCAAGCACCTTCTATCCAACAGAAGCAGGTCGACAAGGCTGCAGCAAAGTGAAAAGATTGCTTCTGCACATCATCCTCTCATGTATCTCGACTTGTTGAGCAGCCTCAACCACAACAGGTTCGTGGCATATTTCAACAAACTAAGCAGCGCGACATCTCCAGCAAGACAAGCAGCTCACCAAGATGCAGATTCAACAAATGCTTTTCCCTCTCCCCCGGGAACTCAACGCAATGGAGACCATTGCTTCCTAAGGAGGGGGTATTGATCCAGGTGGATATCGGTGGCCACCCACCTTTTCCAAATGGCTCAAAATGGCTTTCTGACAATTTTGGCAATTTACTATTTTTTGCAAGTTTTAACTTCCGAGGCCATTTTGAGGGCCCAAATGAAGGTTTTTCAATATATAGGTTCTCAATGATAGCCAAA
>ML785912.1:915081-929794 GCA_009831015.1 Picea engelmannii | reverse complement strand
ACACGCCTAAAACGGAGATCGTATGCAAAAGTTACGACCCCGGGAAGTTGATGTACTCACTTACCCAAACGGGGCCCACATGACTTTTGGCGCTTCATCTCCCAGGGTTAGGTTTTTGGATGTCTAGGGATTTTGGCATTCCTGCTTATTGTAAAAAGGCCTTCAAAGCCTCATTGTAATCATCTTCTTGCGAATGCGAGTAGTCGTCACATCTCTTCTCAGAGATAAGTTGCCACCATTCTAGCGAGTCTTTCACTCTGTATTTTTGCAGTCTCTGTACATTTCTTTCATTAATAGAAATCATGTATTACTGTATATTTGTGTTTATGGTTGCATCTCCGATACATTTCTGTTATATTATTGAATATCTGTGATATCTTTGTGCATTTCTTTATTATATCTCCGATCTCATTTCGTGCCGAAAATAATCTGGATCATCCGATGAAGGAGTTCATCTCCACTAACTTCCCTTTGAACTTAATATCATAAGACTACAACTATGCTCCAAGCTCTGATAAAAATGGATACTCACCCTAGAAAACCTCAAAATTCTCAAGGAAAGGATTTTGGCAACATAAGCTTACCTAAGATCAAGTCCCTTTCTCTACCCTTCCCACCTCCTATATATATGGAAGAAAGGTGGTATGGGAAGAGAAGGATTTTCTTGGAAATGGTTGAATGGGAGCCATGCAAATGGCCTCATCATATTCATACCACTCTAAGCCCAAAAATCACAAAGCTTTATATAATTCCCCCCAAAAAACTTAGGTTAGATCATAAATGTTAGTTCATAAGGTGTGATCATCCCCTTGATCATGGGTACAAAGTAGGAAACCCACAATTGGGAAGTAAAAAAAATTTTTAGGGGAAAATGGACTTTGTCAACAAGTTATTATGAGTCAAGGATTATGTTAATAACTAGAAAAAATGGCTTAGATGAGGAGAAACCAATTTAAATGGCCAAACATTGAACTTGGTACAGGGTGACCAGATTGGTGTGATAACATTTGGATCCATCTTCAAGCCTTTTTGAGAAATAAAAAATCCTAAGTAAATCAACTCGCCTTGGAGAAATACACATGTATTCAAATTAATCAACAACTTCTCCATCCCTTGTTGCAAATGCATTGTATTGACTCATCCTTTGTCTTTCTAAAAATCATAATATCATCAAGTTAAATAATAACAACTTTACCAAGAAAGGACTTTAGTAATTCATTTATCAATCTGATGAAATTACTTGGTTCATTTGTCAAACCAAATGGCACGACAAATCATTCATGCAATCCATATTTTGTCTTGAAAATTGTCTTCCATTCATCTCCTTCTATAATCCTTATATGATGATAACCACTCTTTAAATCAAACTTAGAAAACAATATTTCTCCACTCAAACAATCCATAAGGTCATCCATTTTAGCAATTGAAACTTGTACTTTATGGTTAATAGTCATGCCAGTAGCTCTTGAATCAGTGCACATTCTTTATTCTCCACCTTTATTTAGTGCCATTGTTGTTGGTACAACACATGGACTCAAACTTTCCTCAATCAATCCTTTATCCGTCAACTCTTAAACTTGCTTTTTCATTTCCTCACTTTCAACAAGGCTCATTATATGGTGAGATTTGTTTTCTAAACTGGATCCTGGGATTAGATCTATTTGATGTGATATGGTTCTAACTATAGGTTATCTCAATAGAAAATCATCTGAGATAATCTCCCTATACTCCTTCAACAATATTTCAAATTTTGCTAGTACACTTATCTTTTCTTCTCCTTGGAATATCTTTAGCAAAATTGCAAGACAACACTTTTTCATTTTTCATATTTCTCAAAAATTGTTTGGATAAACATATCATCACTTTGTTGTAGGGTTCTCCATTTCTTCCTTCAATGGGTGTATCATGATATCTCTACCCTCCTTTGCAAAACAATAGGTATTCTTCCTTCCATTATGATGAACATGACTATGATATTGCTAAGGCCTATCCATTAATGTATGACAAGAATCCATGGCAATGACATCACATAACACTTGATTGTTGTAATATTCTATGTGAAAACTCAATAAGCACTATTCATAAACATTAACATGGTACCTTTATGCAACCATGAAACACATTCACAAATTGTTTCCCCCTTAGGGGTATTACTTCCAAAGTCACCCTCTCATGGGGTGTGGCGTTGCTTCTTACATGAGCTCTCTTCCTCATATTCTCCAACTCAAACTTTTTCTTCCAGGTCTCTTTTAGATATATGATGATCTTGCCTCACATCACTCATCAGTTCTTTCAGATGACTTAGACATGGTATATCATCTCATTTTACTTACATCTCAGATGACACATGCACTTGCAAGTGATACACTATGATTTCATTGCACATGGTCATGGTAATTTGGTTTATTTTGCTTTACTTCAATTGTTGTGTTGTGTTCTCATGTACGAGCTTGAAACTTACACATGGTGTTATAGTTTCTTAACTAATTGTGAACGTGCTAAACACTAAAGTGTGATCTAATAGCACTTCATAACATTAACAAATTTATTGTTTGCCTTGTTGTACCATGGGGGACATAATTTTCTCTTAGATAAACGTTGTCACGTCTTGGGTCAAGTTGTGCCACTAAATATCTAGTTAAGGTAGTGTACCTCGCATCCCTATCCATACTTAATTCTTTACATATTCCCCTTCCACTTCCATTCCATTCATAGAAATTTATTCCCACTCATGTTTGTCTTGTCAAATGGCATTCAACAAGGTCCAACAAAGCAAATGAAGACTCCATTTTATAGCCAAATAAAGCCAAAAAAGGCTAGAGGTGAAGAGAAAATAAAAAAGTAAAAAATCAATAATGTTAGAGCTATGCCACCTAACTAAAAGGTCCTTACCCCTAAGTCATATGTGTAATCATGCATATCTAAATTAAAGGAAAAAGGAAAAATATAAAAGGTGTAGTAAATAAAAGTGCCAAGGTGGTAACTCTAAGCTAAATACTCCCTTTTTAAGGCTTGCATATGGAATTAATGAAGATTCCTAGCTCTTGAAAGCTAGTTGGACAAGACAAAAGACCTTCACACCATCATACATGAATTTGAGGGTCAATACATTAAGTTTCCCCTTCCCTTTTCATAAGTTATCCATCCAATTTAATTATCTCTAACTTAGTGATCTAGGAAATACCTTTTGTCTTAGGATTTGTCACATGTAATAAGGGTTAAGGTTGTACCCCCCATGGTGAAACTTAGGAAAATTATAAAATTAAAATATGTTATAATGTGGCTAGAAGAAATCACTTGATGTGCATCACCTAATGACTTGTAAAGGGGTTATACTCACCACTATAAGTGGGTGCCTTGAATTTGGATATGTGTACTTACATTAGGGGTGGCATCTATGTGTTGGGATATGTGCACCATGCTTTGAGATTCATGTACTTTCTCTGAGATCCATGATATTACATTGGAATTCGTGATATTGCCTTGGGATTTGTAACATTGCATTTGGATATCTATCACTACATTGGGATCTGTGACGGTGCATTAGATGATGACAGGACTCAACATCATCAACATGTGCCACATGGACCATTCCTTGAGGGAAAAATTGATCATTTGGACCATTTATTGAGGTTGTTAAGGTGGTTAGAAAACAAATTTTGAGGAAAGAAAACTTTAGGGGCAATTATCTTATGATAGAGTGCCCATAATTTTTCCATATGAGTGTCATTAGATACAAAATTATGACTGTGGGATTTCAAAAATGTGGTCATAATAGAAAATCAGGAAAAAATACCATAGTCATGGAATTTTTAAATCTATCGTGGGAAAAATATTGTCACATTTTGACCACTTGACGTCCCACTTGATTCCACATGTGTGGGTTGTTAGTGCATCTTGTGGAATTCACCTCTTCTCTTTGACTAGTCCAATCACATGTTGGAGTTGGTTGAGGTGGTTATTTCATGATATATTATTTTGTTTGCTCGAGATGGTTTTAGACCATGGTTTTGAGGGTGACTCTTGTATTTATCCATGGTTTTTAGCTAGAGGTTATATTAGGACATGGTTTTGTATCTAGCACATGGTATTCACTCATGGTTTCATGAGGCTCCTCATTTATATAAGGAGGCATTCTCTTCATTGTAATTCAATTGGAGAATAATGGGAAGAAGTTAGTCTTCTTTGCAAAATATAGTATGTCATCTTGTTTATATTGAGGGTTTATTCCAGGGCTATATAATGCAAGATACTTTGTTTTTTCAAGTACCTTTGAGGAAGGAGTTTCTACAAGACCAAGGAGGGCACCATGCCACAATGGCGAAGTACTATAAGGTATAAATGGTTTTTTTGTACCCTCTTTGATCATCTGTGTTTAGGATTTAGAGCATCAAGATTGGACATCTAGTTTTCCTAGGTTTTTTCTTTAGGACTTACATTGATTTCATATTGTAGCACTTGATTTTGGATTCTTAAAGGACCAATTTCTCTAAGGTGTTTGATATTTTCAAAGTTCTTAGTTGATGGTTGTAGGGAATCCTTAGATGGTTCACATGACTTCAACACATAAGGTAAATCAATATCGCCTTTAATCTATCATGTTATAATTCTAGCAATCTAGGGTTTTGAATGTTTACTTGTAGATCTAGATTGCAATGTGTTTCAAGTCTTAGGCTAATGATCTAGATCTAGATTAGACTTGAAATTTTCCTTGCAAAATCGTTTGTGTTTTCATATTTAATCATAAACCTTTTGCATTCTTCTATTAGATACAGTCTTCTGAATTTCAAATATTTTGTGGATCTATTCAATAGATGATGAAGTAGACCTAAACAATGCATTAAGGATTAATAATATATGATTATAGGTCTATTCATTGATCTCTTGTATTGTTGGAAACAAATGTGTTTGGGTTGGATCTCAACATCTTGTTAGATTTATGTTCATCACACTAATTGCAATCAAATTATGACTAAGAGGGTTTAACGATTTATGTCATTATGTGTTGATAAGGGTTTTATGCCACTTAAATGTTTTTCTATTTCAACATTCCATGCAAATAACAATCTAAATGATGTAATGCATTGAATTGATGGTAAGGATAATGAAACAACCTGCCTAAGGGTAATAATACTTATTGGTATTTTCTTTGTATAGTGAGGATTTGATGAATGGTCTTATGAATTTGGCATTTCACTTTTCTCAAGTTTCATCTTCTTTACACTCTCATAAATTATATTAAGCAAATTGATGCCTAAATCCCTCCAATAATTTTGCTAAAGGGCTCAAATGATGCACATGAAATAATGTTATTTAAGCAAATTGATGTTTAAAACCCTCCAACAATTTTGTTAAAGGGCTCAAATGATGCACATGAAAAAAGGTTATTTATTGTTGGTTTAATCATTTGATCTAAAAATGAAGAAGACTTGAAAAACTTGAATAATTATTGCAAGTGAAATGTTATGTGTTTAAAGCAACAGGATCAATTTGCAACACATAAATTAAGGATTAATTATGCAAAATACAAATAGACAGCAGCATAAACATTGAACATAATCACATGTGCACAGCAATTGATAAAGGAGTTCACCCCTCTTATGGGCTACATCTCCTGGTCCAGCTTCCAATGGATCATTATTATTAATTGCTCAAAAGTGCTCAAAAAACATGTCTTACAATGCTCAAACTGACAAACCGACTGCTCCAATGGCTTCCCAGCGTCCCAAAACCCCTGTCTGGGCTCTTTCGTCACCTGAAACGGTCGAAAAATGAGAAAGATAGGCCTCCTGGAAGTCTCCTTCTCCAGGCTTGTTGTCTCTGGTTCTACAATTCGCACTCCCCCTTGAGTGAACCTGGCTCACATGCTCTTTAAAGCGTAAAAACCTGGCACCGGGCGCAACCGTGCCAACGGTGCAAACCGTAGGACGGTTAAGGCGCCTCCAGCCCCTAACCGCCTCAGCACCTGGGCGTATGGTAGCATGTGACTGAATGTTGGGCAAAGTGGTTAATTCGTTGTCCAATCGTGTAACCCCCGCGCGGTTAAACCACCAGTCAAACACGAATTACATACGCTCACATTTAACCAAAGGTTATGGTTCAAAACCCCGCGCGGTTAATATAATATGCAAACTATAGTTTATACATATATGCAATGTAAAATTGCAATACATTGCAATTCAATGCAATGTAATACGCGCACCAATGGTCGGGCTTTTATATATATGGTCGTATGTAATACAATGTGTCCACGGGTCGGGGCTTAGCCCCGGCCCGACCCCCCTTTGCATCCGACATATATCAACATTAAATAATAGTAAAACCATATTACTAACAAGGTTCATGTGGCGGTACTTTGGCTAGCGRAGAGTTATGAAGTCGTTGGTGTTGGGGGGAGGTYCGGGGGTCGAACCCCACGGACTCCCCATATAATTTTACATAACCAATTAAACAAAAATGAAGGGGACACGTGGCCCAATCCATGGGCGCCACGTGTCCCCTTCATTTTTGTTTAATTGGTTATGTAAAATTATATGGGGAGTCCGTGGGGTTCGACCCCCGGACCTCCCCCATATAATTTTACATAACCAATTAAACAAAAATGAAGGGGACACGTGGCGCCCATGGATTGGGCCACGTGTCCTCATATTACTCGTCATCAACCGGACACATGTCACCATCCAATACGCCAGCAACCAACCAATAAATAACTGCCATGTCATCACCGTACGAACTGTACGGACTGTATGGACAGGTACAGTCAGCATCCAAAAATTTTGCTTGTTTGGCTTGGCGGACAGATCGTGATATCTCCTTCATACGGACTCCATTTGAGAAAGTAAATATACCACCGGAATCAAGAAGACGAGACGGACGCAATGGCACTGTTTTCGTCGGATTCCGAGCACTTTGAAAATTGAGCAAAATTTGATCCCCTGATCATCATTCCATTGAGGATTTTAAGGGTTGGTTTAACATGTTTCACACATATTTCATGCAATGTTTCACCTTATCTATGTTTGAATATGCATTCTCCACTAAAACGATGCCCAAAATTTCTCAACGATTTTCTCATATGCTAAATTAATTCACCTTAAACATAACTCTATTACCATGGAACTCATTCATGTTTCAATTTTGTCAATGGGAAACAAACACATTTAAAATCTAGCACATTTAATGGTTGGTGCTACATATTCAAGTTGAGAATTCTCCATGGTTGAATATTAATACCTAGTTCATGTCTATGACAATTCAAGCAAGTTTGAGTTTTCAATTATTAAATCTCGTTGTTGGTATACTCAACTCAACTAAGAGTTTATGAAATAGATTTGATTCAGAAGCAATTGATATGAATGCCGGTGAAAGTGTCTCTTTTAATGGTTTGGTAATGGTTTTACTACACACATGCAAACATATAATCTATTGAATTATTTTCTCAGCTCTAGTATAAACTATTTCCATCATTGCTACATTGATAACATAACTTTAACTATGAGTGGCTTGCATATGTCATGGAAACACCAAACTGTGGATATAAACGAATAAATTAGCACTTCATAATTCATAACTCTCTAATGGTTTATGAATGATCTAAATATCTAAAGGGTGATCTTGTAACAACATTATCTCTGAAATTACTCTCTTGAAAACATACTTTCTTTTCTCATTTCACTAATGATCTTAGGGTGGAAGTAAATTGTCTCTTGTTTTTTAGATTAGAACTTGATTATTTTTTATGGTATAAGCAAATTGGTCCACACTCTTACACATTGAACATACTTTGTGAACAACTTATCACTCATGGGTTACAACACTTCGGTATTTTGATCAATGTCTTGACTTGTGACATCTAAATGTTATGTTTCATGTTGGTTTATCATGATTCTACAAGTGTGGTTATAATACAAGTCAATGCCACGATCTTATATTGTTGATGGTTCATAGATTGTTAATCTCTGGAAAAAAAAAATCTAGAATTAATTGTGATATTTATATTTCATCCACATTGAAGGCATAATTGAACAGTTTAGCCCTTACTTTTCTAGCATTCAAACATAAGTTCATAATTAACTCTTAGTTCATAGATGGAAGCTTGTTTTATGTTGGTAATTGATTAAACAATTAACTTACATGTTGCATTTCTTCACATTCCAAGTTAGTAATTGTTTGATTAATAACATTCATCATCAATATAAGATAAAATCACTCCCATGTCTACACAAACTACCTAGATTGACCTTAGGGACAACCCCTAGGCTAGGAAAACCCATCTTCTTATCCTGAAATGAGAGGGAAGGCCATTGAAGTGGTAGTGGGTGGCTTGCCTCATAGTTTCCTCTAGGCCCTCCCTTGTGGTTAGGGATTTTACATCTAAGCAAGAGTTTGAGCAGAAACACAAGCCACTTGTTGCACCATTTGTGCACAATGTACTTCATATGAGGATATCATTGTTATGATACTTTCATGTCTATCACCTTTATTTTACTCATCACCTTATAGACCATAGAGATTTAAAACTAGGTACTACAATGAAACCTCAATTTCCCAGCCATTCTCTTAGGCTTTGTGGCCTCCCTCCTTTGCTAAGATGGATTTAACTATTTATGTATCTCGATCAAGGTAGAGTGCAACCTATCTAAACCAAAATATAATCTCTTTCACTTCAATCTCATCTTTGTCAAGTTCATCCTCGACCAATTATTTGATCTCTTCAATTGGTATATCGTCAACTACTAGTACATCCAATATGAAAAACATCCATATCCTCAACCAACAATACCTTGAAAATACCCCAACCTAATGTCAACCCTATGCCCTATGTACTAAAGAAGCCTTTATGTTGAATTTCTCATAACCCACATGCAAGGGTCACACATAACTATAGTATCATAGATGACTTGACCCAATCACCTACCACCATGTTAGCACTAGAGCTCCTTCATCTTGTCTTTCCCAATGGAAATGATTATTTTCCACCTTTGGTGCTATTGCTTGTTGAATTCACACTCGATGACCTTTGACTTTGACAAATTTGATCCAAGGTTGCCCCCTTTATTTTCATTTCAAATACCTATCACAATAAAAAAATATATTATCATGCATAGTTGCATTGTTAACAAAGGTTCCTCTACTTGTGTCATGTCCACCATGGTTTGGAATAATTTTGGATCCCCAGAGTTAATCTCATCCACCATCACTTTTTGAGCGTATGAAAAACACTCTTCCCAACTTGAAAGGACTTTTCAAATTATCCCCATTGAACTGGCAAGAAAATTGCCCTAATTGATATATACGTTTTTTATGCTCCACTCAATTACAACATTCTCCTTGGATATAGATATAAGTATTCCATGAAGATGGTAGATTCTTCGATCTTCTACACTATGATGTTTTCACGTGAAAAAAAAAACATCATCACTCTAGACCAACTTACATCTTACGAACCTAGACCACCCACCAATCTTTATAATGTTTATCCTGCCATCAAGGCTCTGCACAATCTTCTATATTACACTAATATGGGCCCCGACATCTTCAAACACTCATCCCTACTTGGGGAACATCACTTGCATCGCCCACCCTTGAAGCCATGCTTCATTTAACCATGCTTCATTTAACTAGAGAAACTTATGTTCTCTATGCTTCCTCCCCATCTTCAAGTGAGGACCACCCATCCAATAATGGAATACCTCTTACAAAGAACATACATACAGTGACTCTCGTGTCATAGATTCCCTTTCTCTTTTTACCACCTAGCATAAGAATGTCATCGTACTTACGACAAACAACGGGGAGCCCAGAAAAAAATGATTAAAATTTTAATAATTATGTAGCAATTTGTGATGGTATGATTAATTTTATCCATATAATCATAATATTTCGTCGAATATTGATCCCATATGTACTAGTGCCATGATACCACCTATTAACTCAACCTTCTATCATGCCTCACCTCCAAGTGAACAATCAGTTAGTACCCTAGAGCCACATAGGACACCATCCGTGTAGGGTAATTATCTCACACAAAAGCAAGATGGGGGCATCAATAAGAAAGATAAGGGCACCTCCATCCCTAGCATTATCCCTACCCTACCCTTAGGACACCTTGACACTCACACATGGATTTCACTTCCATGTTCTTTTTGTGACACCAATGGTCATCTCACTCACCATTTCCCTACACTCACAGAGATTTGTCACTTCCTCCACACACCTTAGGTGTACCCACTTCTACCGACCCTGTCCATATTGGATGGGGATGCTCCTCCTCTTCCCATGAAGCAATCCACATGATTGTGCAACTCGCCATTATGAAATAATCACCCTTGTTTACTTTATGGACAATATGGACATTATAACCACAATTCCATAGTAACCTCCACTTTTTAATTAACCCTTGCTGCCCTACACTAACAACCTCCTAAGCCCTTGTCGATCTCAACACTCTATATTGCTCATTTTTTGGACATCACCACCTCTTACCTCCATAATCTTGCCTACTCAGGGTGTGTTATATCCATCCATCTCAACCCCACATGTTACCTTTTAGAACATCTACTAATCATTTACCCTCCTTGTTGGAGGACCCCATTACAATATTGGAATTTTCTATTTAGTTTTTGAGAACCCTTAGGCCACGAGTTCTATTTATACGTGTGCAGTGTATCATTAAAGGTGTCCATTTTTTTACACATATTTAGATTTCCCTCTTCCTTCAAGTATTTAGATTTCCTTCTTCCTTCAAACTACCATTTAGAATTTAACTTTCCATTTGTTTTCACTATATGTGACCTTTTACTACCCTTTCAATCTACGAGAGAGTCGACCCTATCATTGCAAGTTGTCTCACCATTTCCAAATACATTATTTCACTTGTAGCACAATAGAACTCCACCTTCATGTGTTCCCCCACTTTAGTTTTGTGTTACATTCTAGTACCCATGTTGCCACTTCCCCATAAGATTGGGCATTTGTATATCCCATATGAAATGATCATGAGGCACATACTTTGCTCTTTTCATTTGTTGACCTATACCCTCGAACTCTTCTGCTTTTCTTGTTGGATTTTATGCTTTGCTTCTCCTTGTGCCATTGAACTCCTACTTCATTCATGTGTCAAATCCCATCTGCATTGTTACCACCACTCACCCTTTCTTGCAAAGAGACCTACCCATGGTGCCCCCTTGGTTTCCTTTATTTGTTATCATATCCCTTCCACTCCATTTAGAATCACTTGGTTTCATTTTGGTCTTTGTGTCCTTGTTTGTTGTGTATTCACATTATTTTATTCTTTACCACCTTCTGAGAAAAGATAATTAGTTTAATACCACCTTTCATTTGAACCAAATTTTCACCATCTCTTTACCATTGTGGTAACAATCAATGCCACCCTTGATCGAAGAATTTATACTAAGTCATCCATTCCTTTTGTTATTGTTGGAAGCCAATGTACATTTGCATCTGATTCATCACATCCCTTTGATGTCATCATTATGGTTCTCAAGCCTTTCCAACCCTTGTGCCCCTTTTTTACCAGGCACACTCATCTCGAAACCCCCCTCTTGTTATATTTCTAAGTTTACCTCCATGGTATTTAGTATGCTCATAGTCAGACCCCACCTCATTATCCCATGATTACATATGGTTGAGTATTTCCATTCAATTAATGTCACTACCCTCGTCAGCCTATTTTATTTCTTTGATCAAGGGAAGTCTTGAGTCTTCTACTCATAGGCCAACTTGTCTCATTATGTTAATCATTAGTCTGTGACATATATCAACGTGTTTCACTCCTTGTGTTGATTTATATGGATTCATCAATTGCTATATCCAATGAATCTACCCCTAACAATGTTGACACATTTACTCTAGGGATTTGATTTATAGGGTCAATACACTTAGTTACCCATTATCATTATTGGTGGGCTACCTCATATATGGAAAATATTTCCACTGTTGATCTTTGACTAAATGGTTTCTCCCATGTTTGAACACAAATCACTATCACATCATGGATAATCATACACATTGATGGTAGAAGTGTTCTAGATCCAATTGAAGACCTCAGTCATGTATGCCTCTTTTCAACATTTATTTGGATGCTTGAGTGTGAGTTTCCCTCTAGCTAGCTACTTGTTTCGACCATACTTTCTAGTGGACCTCCTTTCACTATAGTTCTTCACCCCTTTGGGTGACATTGTTCCCTCACATGTATTCAATGGAACAACGTTCATTTTAATATGTACTATGACCAGTCTCCTCTCACCATGATCCCATATTGTAATTTGTTTTGACTATTTCATGAGTGTATCTATGATCCCCTTGTTTGTAAAGAGATTGTATATATGTATAACCTCACCATTGTTTTCTTTGCAAGTGGCCTCTGTTATCTCTTAGTTGGATATCCTTCCTCCATGATTATGTCTCTCTCCTTCTATATTTTTTACACACTACATGGAAAAAAACACATTATGTCTTTCTACTATACAATTTTTTCATATCCTCACAAAATAAGAGGCATCTATTATCACCCTAATTTCACTCACTTGTAACATTAAGTGGTTTTACTTGGAAACATCACAAATCAACATATACATCACATAGTGCAATGAAAAGAATGATCCATAGGTCATTTATACACCATTAAGTAGAGTCAAACCTTTTGTTGACCATTTATATATTGGTTGGGATTATCCCTCTATACTCATGCCATTGCACCTAAAAATATTTGATACTCGTGACCCCTATAAATCCATGAATCAAGGATTTATGTGGCCCATAAATGCCAAAAGACACTTGGACATGGTAGGTGTTGAATGCAAGCCTAATTATGCCTCCCATCTCATTGATATTTTGGCATTTGGCCCTCCTTTTGGTCAAATTAGGCACATGGATACCCATACTTGAAGTATGGGCGTTTCCATTGGAACAAGTTCAACTTACAGCTCTAGTTTAGTCTATAAACATAGGCCATGGCCATGCATTTAATAGGAATAATTGAGAGTAGTGTTATGTTGGTGGATTGAAGAGAAAGGATGGGAAGTGCATTTCATCCATTGACTATCCATTGAGTTTACTTACCCTTATGAAGACAAAGGATGGGAAATACATTGCATCCATTGACTATCTGTTGAGTTTAGTTATCCTTATGTCGCCCATTTTCCCTTCTAACGTGACCATCGATAAGGGTAACTGATGCATGCCATCTTCAAAGATTTAGATTGAGCCCTAACATAGGATAAAAGGAATTTGATGCATGCTCTAATGAACACGTGTCCTCGTATAATTCATCTTTGAGCCTTATTTGATATATTTGGGGTCGGGTCCACACTCTTTCATAACCCTCAATCTTATCTTTATTTTTACCTTTATGTTTTCTATGTGGATGTGGGTCCACAAACAACCCTTTATATATCTTCCTGCTTCCCCACCTTACCCTTGTTGTTCGCTTTTGGGGTTTAACTTTGAAAGTGTTTACATTATTCTTGAGAGTGGTTCATGTGATGTGGGATGCATGGTGTGTTGGCTACCTGTAGTTGTACTGTGATGGACAATCATATTGGAAAATTGTTACTCATGGATTTTTATGCCTTGACTTGATGCTTATGTGGTGCACTTCCTTAAGAGGCTAGAGACCTATGTGGCTTGGTGACATTCTTCTGAGGTAGACACATGGAGGTTGGTTTCTTGCTTGGGAGGATGACCCATGGGGGCGAGGAGCATTGGGAACCTAGTTGGAGGGTGTTAATCCTTAGGTAGTATATGGACACTTGGTTTCTTGCAAGCAAACTTGTGCTTGACTTGACATCGTCACTTGAGGGTGTTTGGGTTGAGGAGTGATAATGTAGGTGTAGTGGACCTAAAGGTGCACATGGATTAGAAGGGAGAGTTGGAGCATTGGAGACCTTTGGAGAGGGAGAATTGCACACTTATTATGGAGCACTCACCTTGGGACCCTTGCTTAAAGGGCATGCATACCTTGGAGCTTAACATGTATCACTCAGAGTTCGAGCATTTCGTGTGTGGACCTATCTAATGTTTAGTGAGGATGCTTATTGTGGACATGGTCCACTTTATTATTGCTGACCACCTTTCATATAAACAAAGGTAGAAGAGAGTATTTTCATTCATTCATATCAATCATATACGTGTATTAGATATGTGAGAGCTAGAGTGAACTTGTCTCTTTCACTTGTACTCTTCTTCATTGTACTTTGGTATATTTGTCTTGAGTTCTAAGGTTCTTGAGTTGATTCAAGAAGAAGACAAGTTAGGATTTTCCCTAAGAAGACAAGGTAAAGTAGGGTTTGGGAGAAACCATAGAGGAATAAAGGGAGTACTTGTTCTCGTGGTTCTTGTGAGAGAAGAAGACTAGGGTTTTGTGGCATTTGAAAACACTAATTCCACTTGGAGTGCTTGATGTGGAGAAGATAGTTGGATCTATCTTGCTTTCTCTTGTAGACATGTGATACAAGTGTAGGTGCCAAGGATGGCTTGTTCGTGTGTATGCTAGCTTGTTGTGGATCTTTGGTGGAGTGACCAACTTTGGTTGGGAGTGATTCCTAGCTAGGAGGAGTTGGAAGTGGCTAAGGTTTTCTTATGGTTTCCGTAGCTAGTGTTTGGAGAGCATGACTTGTTCCAGCTTATATTAAGTTGTTGGTATCTACTTGCAACTCTCTCTCTCTCTCTCTCTCTATTGGAGCGCATGACT
>ML785912.1:889369-909948 GCA_009831015.1 Picea engelmannii | reverse complement strand
ATATAATCCCCTGGACCCCTGGATGCAAAGAAAACAACAAGTGGGAGAATGTTGGGTATGTGTTATATTCTTTGCATGTGTGTGTGTGTGGGTGCGTCAGATACGACAACTGCGTCTGGATAGTTTTTGCTATTTTTAGCGGATTTTGCTATTTTTAGCTGATTTGTAAATTAACCCGGATTAGGGGATTAGGGTTTTGGTATCTACGGAATACCTAAAAACATTGTATATATTGTATGGCGAATGGTGAAATTCAATATAATGAAAATAAGAAAGGTTTTCCCAGTTGAGGGTTTCCGGTAAAAATCTCTGTGTATTCTATGTATGAGCCATTGATTAATTTGCTTAAGAATATATATGCATTGCTCTACTTCGCAGGTTTAAAACTTACATCTCTCTCTCTCTATCTCTCTCTCTCTCTCTCTCTCTCTCTCTCTCTCTCTCTCTCTCACACACACACACACACACACACACACAATTATACATATGATATGTACACACAAACCATGCTTTGCTACCCAAAATTTGCATACTTGCATATTTGATTTTCAACTTATGTTCCTATGGTGATTGAGTAGTCTCAAGTGTTGGTTATGCATGTTTATTTGACATAACATTGAGTAAATTTTGTTAAGTGATTTGAAAAACACATAGAAGCTAATTGGACATGAATTTCACATCATACTTAGAGTTGTTACCCATATAAATTTGTCTCCTTGCATGATTTGAACCTCTAAGCTTTGTAGTATTCCCATCAATAGTTGTATTTCCTTGATGTTAACTAACAAACCATCTAGAATCTATATTTGAACTCTTGGCCTCTTTATAGTACAAGTTCATATTCTGTTGGTTTTTATGCTTAAACCAATTTCAAATTATACAAATTTGGAAAATTTGTTCTCTTAGCACAAACATGTATCACTTAAAGTTCAAGCATTTCGCATGTGGACCTATCTAATGTTTAGTGAGGATGCTTGTTGTGGACATGGTCCACTTTATTATTGTTGACCACCTTTCATATAAACAAAGGTAGGAGAGAGTCTTTTCATTCGTTCATATCAATCACATACTTGTATTAGATATGTGAGAGCTAGAGTGAACTTGTCTCTTTCACTTGTACTCTTCTTCATTGTACTTTGGTATATTTGTCTTGAGTGCTAAAGTTCTTGAGTTGATTCAAGAAGAAGACAAGTTAGGATTTTCCCTAAGAAGACAAAGGAAAGTAGGGTTTGGGAAATACCATAGAGGAATAAAGGGAGTACTTGTTCTCGTGGTTCTTGTGAGAGAAGAAGACTAGGGTTTTGTGGCATTTGAAAACACTAGTACCACTTGGAGTGCTTGATGTGGAGAAGATAGTGGGATCTATCTTGCTTTCTCGTGTAGACGTGTTATACAAGTGTAGGTGCCAAGGATGTCTCTCTCTCTCTCTCTCTCTCTCTCTCTCTCTCTCTCTCTCTCTCAAAACCAGAAAAACAAACCTCAACAAATCCCTCGAAATTTCCTTCGCCCACAAATTTGATGCAAACCACATGTACGACATGTTGATGCCATATGTCTTGTTGTTGACATCAGCCTATACAGACCTACTCATGCCTAGAAACCTTGTAATAATGTGCGTGATTCACCTCACTGCAACTCGTGTACGTATGTGATTGTGCCCACTGCAACCCATGTACATACATGATTCAACTTCCAACAACCCATGTACATACACGACTATGCCCACTATAATCCACGTACACTTTCGTACGATTCACTTCCTTCGGATGCCTCTCTCTCCCACATGTGTGATGTGATTTTTCTTGCAAAGAACATAAAATAGAGATTCCTCAACCCTAGGCCATATTTTCCACAGTAGCAGAAATTCACTCGTTGAAATCACCAAGCTCCTCGGCACAAGTGCAGACTCACTTATGACAACTTCATTATATCTCCACATATAATTAATTGAAATATCACAATGAACTTTCTCCTTTATATACAATCCTTAGGAGTCATCATAGAATCCCCTCCATAAGTCAACATCAAATTAGACTTTCTTGTGGGTGTGAAGCCCCATCACAAACCCACAAATCCCATCACCAAACCCATGAATCCCCAGCTTTATTCCAAGGGGGGTTTCACCAAACCGAAAGTATGATGTGGTTCCCACGATGATTTCCATATGCCCAACACCTAGGGCCATGTGAGAATACCCACTCGAAGCTACAAAAATAAAAACTCCCTCTTAGCAAGGGAGGTGTTCTCACCACACTCCATAATCACTTGGAAGTAGCTATGTCTCCCACACTAGATCTGCTACCACAACTGCTCTCCAATATTCTTGATTGGTTGCTTCCTCTATCACTAAGGAAAGTCGTGTTGTTTGGCATGATCCCTTCCTGGAAGACACCCTACTCCTAGAAGCCTCTTGCTCTTGAGCATCCTGCCTAACCATATCAACCCATGACACCCTCCTGACAGTATTGAAAGATGCCTCTTTCCGATATGGACCTCAAGGTAGACTCCCTCTGAATGGTTGAATCTCCATATGAGCCTCCTGACTCCTTCTAAAGTCAAACTCCCTCTGAATCCACTGACTCCTTCTGAATTCGGGATCCTACCAAGTCTATACAACCTCTGAATCTACCTACTCCCTGTCCACTATCCTCTACACAGTCCTGAGAGGCTACTCCTCCCCACTGGATCCTGAGGGGTGACTCTATTTGAACACTAGCTCCCTTTGATCATGTACCATTGTTGGAGCTACCTTCTTCACCACTGGTGGAGCTACCTACTCCTCCTCATCCGTCTCTATGTTACTAGTGGCCACAACTCTCATAGACTGGCCCTTCTTCCTACACACATTTCCCTCTCTAAATCCAGTAACCACTATCGATCTAAATCTAGATCCTCTAGGCATAAATAATACATGACCATCCTGGAACAACACTGCATAGTCCTACTCCTCAATTGTTGAGGTTGAGAACACACTCATGGCACCCATATCACATTTTCCACTTGAAACACATCCCTTGACTCCATCTGAAATACCACTGCTCCAGATCCATGTACTACATGCATGGTCCTCATACCAAGCTCCTCGTACATACATGGGTCAAACACTGTGAAGCTCTCGAACAATTTTTTTTCCCATATCATGTGTCGGTAGCTCCCACTGCATAAGAACCATGCACTCCTCTCAAGGCAAGCATCCTACTTACCCAATTCACGACCATCCAATGAACTTATGCCCAATTCCATCATCCAAGTCATCTGTGGACTCTAACTGAGACTCCTCCTAGATACAATCAGACCATAATCTGTCAAACCCTGGCAACGTCTCTTGTACACAAATCCCCTACACAAATGGTTCCCAATACCTGGGAAGAACTCTCAGTATCTACACACATGTTTCAATTGATCTTATGTCCTCTCTCTGAATAGTCCAAAGCTATGGGTGGACACACAATCTAGTCCATTGTATACTTCAAAAACTCATCTCTACAAGTGTCCTCATCCTCCTAGGTCAAATACCTCATACATTGTCACACCTCAACAATGTGCAACTCTCTGGCTCGATGAAGACTCTATCTCATCAACTTGCCAAATGTATGAATCTATCTCATCTGTGCCAAAGCAACTGGGCTGCACCCATCACAACTCACTATGACAAGCCACCAGAATTCCATCCACAAGGTTGACAACCTGCCACACAACATACTATTGTGATCTAGGCTCTTCATCAATCCACCAAAACTCCCAACTTGCCACACCATTGAGCTGCAATACTCCACAACTCCTGATCTAGACAAACTGCTCCATGTCTCAAACCAAAGACCATCTAACTTGCTGCTACCTGCAACAGTCACTATAGCTCCCTCTCAAAGACTACTACGACTCCCTCTCAGAGCTATCACCTGTGACCTTTCCGAATAGAAACAAGAAATATGCAACCAACTGTAGTAGCTATGTGTCTCAAGGATGATCTCATTCTCTTCAAATCCCAAGCTTTGATACCAAGTCAATTTTCACAAGAAACTCTATGTGACTAATTTTCAGATCTGGAAATTGCTTCTTAGTGAACTAACACTAAACCCTAGTTGTTATCACTAAACAATTTTACACTGAAAATTATAGATTGAAAATATATGCAGTGGAAACAACAAGATCATAGATGAATCATCAACACACATGAGACACAAAAATTTTGTTCTATAACTTTATCAAATTCAGAAATTCTAAGGGAAAAACCAACCCTCCTAGCCAATACAATTTCACCAAAATCTGAGGACAACCTTGTCCTATCAAAACCAGAAAACCAAACCTTAGCAAATCCCTGGAAATTTCCTCTGCCCACAAATATGCTATAGACCACCTATACATCTTGTTGATGTCACGTGTATTATTGCCGACGTCAACATGTACAAACCTTCACCTGCCCAGAAACCTTGTATGGATGTACGTGATTCACCTCATTGCAACACGCGTACATATGCTATTGTGCCCACTGCAACCCGCATACATATGTGACTATTCCCATTGCAATCCATGTACACTTTTGTACAATTCATTCCTTCATCTACCTATGTCTCCCACATGTGCAGTGTGCATTTCCCTACCAAGAACAAAAAATAAAGAGTCCTACCCTAGGCCAAATTTTCCATAGTAGTAGAAATTCCCTTGTTGAAATCACCAAGATCCTTGGCACAAGTGCAGACTCACTTATGCCAACTCCATTATGTCTCCACAAATAATTAATTGAAATGCCACAATGACCTTTCTCTTTTATATACAATCCTTAGGGGTAATCATAGAAGCCCCTCCACAAGTCAACATCAAATTAGACTTTCTTTTGGGTGTGAAGCCCCAATGACCTTTCTCTTTTATATACAATCCTTAGGGGTAATCATAGAATCCCCTCCACAAGTCAACATCAAATTAGACTTTCTTTTGGGTGTGAAGCCCCATCACAAACCCACAAATCCCATCACCAAACCCATGAATCCCTAGCTTCATTCCAAGGGGGTTTTCACCAAACCGAAAGTGTGATGTGGTGCCCACAACGATTTCCACGTGCCCAACACCTAGGGCCATGTGAGATTACCTGTCCGAAGTTACAAAAATCAACACCTCCTAGTTGTAGGTATCCACTATGGATACTAGTTGAGCTAAGTTATGAAACAAGAAGGCCAATATTTCACCTAAAGCAATCTAACTCATGCATAACCCCAAATATGGTGGCACATGATTGAAACCAAAACTAAACATCTACCATGAATCCCTTTGTTCCATATTCATTTAGATTCATTTGCCAACACTCAATAAACCCTATGGGCATCTTTTTTTCAATCAATCCCTAAGGCTCAAGAATTTCGTTCTTCTAATCCATTGCCCTAAGAAAGCCTCATTTTCCAAGTTAATAGTATAACCATAAGTGTATATGCCACTAATATCCTTTTCATAAATCTAATATAGTAGTCTGGCCTTCAAAACTCTATAGACAAGGCAACCTCTGATAAGTTTAGGCAATCATTGACTCAACTACAATTAAGACCCAATGCAGATGCATGTCCATGGTAACAATTTCCCTTGCAAGCTCAAACAAACTATTTGATAACCATATTTTTCAAACAACATATTCATTTCTATATCCACAACTATGATGGAGCGTGGTGGAGGCCAAAAATAACAAAGGGAGAGAATACATGAAACTTAGATAGAGACTTTTGTATTAAGCCATGCATGTGGAACATGAGGTGTCATGATGGAGGCCAAAAATAACAAAGGGAAATAATGCCCAAAACTTAGGTAGAGACTTGTGTATTAAGCCATGCATGTGGAACATGTGTCAGTCTATACCAAGAAACAAAGGCACTCATCCAAGGTTCAAGGAGATAGTTATAAGCTTAAAAAGTTACAAAAGTCAAAGGCTTAATAAATTTTTCTCTCCATTCGTCTCTCTTTCTCTCTTTTCTTCCAAAGTTGGTTCATAGCCCTCCTCTTTCTCTTAGCAAGTCAAGTATAATATGCACTTTATATACTATATTATATTTGATTACATAAATAACTTTTTGAACATGTTAAGTTTATGTCCCTTAATGGGGCCTTGGCCTTTGGCTCCTAGCAAGTCAACTACCATATGCACATTATATGTGATTACATATGGCGACATCATCAATATGTCGGCTTATTAGATTATTAAAAAGGCTAAGTTTATATTACTTAATGGGGCCTTGGCTTTTGGCTTCATCTAGGAACCATTACAATACATATGCAATTTTTGTATCTGATATGTTTATGTGTGTACACATAGAGAGATTCCAAATGCATACAATCTTACATAATTTTACATGTAAAATGAAGGAGCCTCAGGCCAAGAATTACAGTTTGTCTAAATTTGAGCATACATTATCGCCTTGTACAAATACATACATCCCAAATATTCTCTCACACTTATTACATTATTAGTAGTAATTTTATAATATTATGCTCTAATTTCCATTATTACTTCATGATTTTATACTAGCACAGTCGCTAAATTGCGCCTAGAGAACGCCGAAAAGTATCGGCTGGTAAAATTCCCCGCCACTGGAGAACGTCGAAAGGTATGGGCATTCCTCGCCACTGGAAAACGCCGAAAGGTATGGGTGTTACATGCAATTTTTTCCTTCTTTTTAACTCGATTTGGGTTTGTACATGCATTTCTTCCTTCTTTTTAACTCATTTACATCTTGATATGGAGTATTCATCCAAAACAGTCTGATTATTTTATGCAATTAAACATAAAGACAATCACAATTATATAGCTGTTGATAAACCCAGATATACATATTTTATTTACAAACTCTAATTAGAATTTAAAAATTCATTTACAAATCCTAATTAAAATTTGAAAATTTGAATTTGTAAATAAAATAAGCCCTAAAAAAATTATGTGTTGCGGGTTCCTGTTATTCCACCTACCATTGTGTCTTAGGACGCGTGGCATCATACATTACCGCGCTCCACGCTCATGTAGAAACGACGATCCAATGTGAAATGCGTCGACATCTAAACGAAAATGAAATGCTCATCCAATATGATGCATGGACAACTAAATGAAAATGAAACGCTCATCCAAGTGCATATGGCAATCTAATATCCCTAATAATTTAAACGTGGTAATCCCAAAGGTTAATCATTGGCAATCATATGGTGATACAATAATTTCTTAATATGATTAGGTAAATGTTAAAAAGTAAACAGGTTAACTGATGCATTAAAAAATACAAGGAAGTTATCAAGAGTAAATCACATTCATTGATTTGGGAGGACGACTAAGAATATGCCAGTATCTTCAATTGTTAGCCATCAAATTAGAATTTTAGATTAAAAGGTGATTAATTGTGCCCATTGCCAATAGGTGTACGCCTTTCGGCGTAAATATTGTATATTTTTTAAGCAAGTTTTATTCACATTAATAACATAAAAAAAGTATTACAAGCATAGTTTTCTGTGGCCTACTAAAAATATGAAACTAGGCCATAGAGAACGTCCAAATAATAGACCTATTGATATCAAAGTTTATGTTTTAAAACCAAACATCTGGTAAAAGTCTAGGACCTCCAAAATCTTAAAACCACATCTAGAGTTCAAACAAACCAACAACAATACATCATAAGAACACATAACTACAAAACATGACAAAATGAAGCCACTACATAATCGGCCAGCCTAAAATACTCATCATTCAAGGCCTGAGGAGCTCAGTGGCTTGGAAATTTGTGGATCTTGGGCAACCTTGTTGAGTGTTGGTTCTTCATCCTCTTTAATTATCACTAGGTTGGTAGAATTTCCTAGATGACACTAAGTTCCAACTTTACCTTCATTCTTCTCATCAACAACTTCAATTCATATACCAAAAACCATCCTACATACCACTTCAAACTTGGATTCGAAAAGCATGAACCCATCCAACATCTCCTCATTCTTTGCTCCCTATTTCTCCAGTACCTGGGCAATGAGAATCTTAGTGAGCTAGTAATGACCAATGCCCTTAAATACTTTGGTGTTTGTGCTCCTAGAGAAACCGGTGTAAAAAAATAGCCCTCAAAATCCGTGTCAATCTGTTCATTCATTTTTAGCTTCCTCTTCTTCTCGACTGCTTCCTCCAAGACTCCAATTTCCTCTTTAATAATTGCAAAACAACCCGCATGGTAGGTTTGTTCAACTCACTTGGATGCCCATAATTTGAATATGGTTACAGTAGGAGTAGTGGCTTTCTTTGTATCTACCTAAGCATCGTATACGTCATCATCCCCCATGCCTCCTCGAGCTAAGCCCCGGGCCCTTCAAGTCGAGAACACCCTCCATGTCACCCGATATATATAGCCGAGCACTGATGTCTGAGAACCCACATAGTACCACCTTTCCCACAACACCAAGCCTCGACACTGAAACAAGCGACCCAAAGCACGACAAGGACCCCATTGGGAAACTAAAACTTACTAACACCCTAAGGAATAGGACGCTCACAAATTTTTCTAGAGAACCGAACAACCCACCATCCTATCCAACCAAACATAAACGAGCCCTCTAAACATCCATTCCAAAGAAAATGATGACCAAAATCATGGTCAAAGGGGTCGTCCAACTCCACATGAATACAACCAGCTCCCTTGGCTAACCAAATGCAAGGAAGAGAAACTCTAATGAGCATACCCCGACCTCTATTAGTCTCACCAATCACACCCCCATACGCTGGAGAGATAGTCACAAAATGAGAAACCCACACGAACCAATGTAACTATCCTCTAAATCTAATTGAGCCCAAATGAAATTGGGCTCTCCCCTTGTCAAGTTGAACTACCTTCATTTCATAAAAAACGCTCAAAGCCCCTTCCATTTCCATGATGACATGTAGGATCATCAAACCCAACACATTACTTGAATTGAACTTTTCTAAACATATCATAAACTTCGATCATGTACCATCATCCTCCCGCCAATTAACACTCTTCCTTCACACCAAGAAAAATGAAACCCCACAACACCCTGTACTACAACCATCATATTAACCATTTACACAGAAAGTGGTTAAGATCTCGTGTATCACCCCATCCAAAGTATAATATTATACTTTGATTTCCATTATTACATCATGATTTTATGATACTATACTTTGGTTTTCATTTCGGCTTCTTTTTCCTCATTTCAATCATTACTTACTTGTTTTTTTAAAATAAATATATACTTTTAATTCATATTTGAATTCATTCTCATTTCCTTTTCTCCTTTCAATCTTTACTTATTTAGTTTTTTACGTCGAAAGGCGTACACCTATTGACAATGGGCACAATTAATGATCTTTTAACCTTATTTAACCTTAAACCCTAATCTTATGGCTATGCATTGAAGATGCTGGCATATTCTTAGTCGTCCTCCAAAATCAATGGGTCAGATTTACTATTCATAACTTTCTTGCATTTATCAAGACATCCGTTAACATGTTTACTTTTTAACATTTACCTAATTAAATGATTAAATAGGATTAAACCGTGCAGCCGAACGTTTCATATTACCACAGACAGATTACGAATTACCACAGACGTTTTATGGCACGCGTTCTTAGCCGACCTTTCGACGTTCTCAGCCGCGAGTTAGCGACTGTGCTAGTATATTTTAATTTAATATTTGAATTCTTACTTATTTGGTTTTTATATACATTTACTTTTAATTTAATATTTGAATATTAGATATTTAGGTTCTTAGATCTTTAGATTTACATATTTTTTTTTTGTAACTAGGGGAATTGGTAACAACGACAGTATCGTACTCGCGTGACACGGGGTTGAATCCTGTCGGCTGCCTTATAACCCCCGAGGAGAAACGCACAGCCCGCAAGCATGCCCTCCGAGTAAATCGGGGTGAGAATCGACCTTGAAACCTCTTTTTACATATTTTATTCCATTTACACGGCACTTGCCAATCGGTCTACACCCCTACGTGCCTTTAAATTTACATATTACACGATATTCTTTTTATATTTGAATTTAATATTTGAATTCTTGCTTATTTGGTTTTTATATACATTTACTTTTAATTTAATATTTGAATATTATATATTTAGGTTCTTAGATATTTAGATTTACATATTACACGGTATTCTTTCAACATTGCTTATTTGATTATATATATATTTACTTTTAATTTAATATTTGAATCTTACAATTTTAGGTTTACATATTAAATGGTATCATTATGGTAATATAAAGGCTTTTAAAAAAAATTCAAAATTGACATTTCATTGTGCTTAGGGTTTTATATATTAATATTGTGAAAACATTAAAATATGTAAATTAATCACATTAATTGATTTCAAATTTTCTTATTATACATTATATCAATTACTTCTAGTCAAAATATGTTTGAGAAAGTACATTATAATGTGAACTTAGATTAGAGGTAAGAAGAATTTGTTGGATTACTGAGAGGGGGTGAATCAGTAATAGAGCAATACAATCCCTTTTCACCATAAAATGCAAGTGTTATATCAATGTAACATTATCATCCAATAGTTGCAGAGTAAATAAACAATGAACAAATGGGCAATCACACACATACACAATACACCAATGTTTTAAGTGGAAACCCAAAGCGGGAGAAAACCGCGAAATGTTTTTTCTTATATGTCTTTAAGAATTACATTCATTAGAAGCACCAACTTCCTTTGTTTTCTAGTTGCAACTGGAAGGAGGCTCCAACCCCCTAGTTTCTTAGGCTACAACCCGATGAAAGCTCCAACTCCCCAATTCTCTGGCTACAATCAGAAGGAGGCTACAACCCCCTATGTTCTTCAGCTACAACCGGAAGGTCGCTACAACCACCTGTCCTTGCCTCGTCCAACCGCCCTGGTATATAAGTAGAATGATGAAACCACTGTCACACTATCACTGTGAGATATACTGTTGTAAACCTGTACTAATCAACTTGCACCAAACAACCTGTACCAATAACCTAAACCATGCATCAACCTGTACCAATAACCTGAACCATGCATCAACCTGTACCAATAACCTGAACCATGCATCAACCTGTATCAATAACCTGAACCATGCATCAACCTATACCTCAACCTGTAATCAACCTATACCATAAACAAGTGCATAAACCATGCACCAACATGTACCAAACAACCTGTAATCAAACTGTACCATAAACAGGTGCATCAACCATGCACCATTCAGTACCTCAACCTGTACCATGAATAAGTGCATCAACCATGCACCAAACCTATATGAATAACCTATCACAACAACCTGTCTCATCAATCTTATCAACCAAATCAAATCTACTCACCAAGAACAATCACCAAGACAACTCTCAAATATGTGCATCAACCAAGCATAACACAACAACTCATAATCATCACCAAGATCAATATGTGCTTCTAATAATATACCAATACACGTATGCTACATCATCCATAAGCCACGTGTCAACAATACTATTAACAAGTGTCTCAAACCATGTACCAAGTATGTACCAATCATGTATCAACTACTCATCAACTATGACTCATCAAGATGTACCAACATCATCAACTATACACCTCATGTATGTGTCAACTCATCAACTACTTGTCTCAACCATGTACCCAACATGTACCTCAACCAAAATACCTCATCAATTTCATCATCCAAATCGGATTTGTAACTCTGTAATAGACCTGGTGTATATGATCACATACCTTCAAAACTTCCTTAACTTTAACAACAAGAGAATAACATTTTCATCAAACTTCACATGACTAGTTTTGGATTAGTCAACAACCCCAACTTGAAATAATCATAACTATGTACATGTAATGAATAAAGATATGAAAATAGTACACAATGTTCTTCAGTGTGTTTTATGCAATTCCTCCAGGTGTCACTACTTGGAACCTCTCAGAAAATGAGTTATAACAAAAATGACATACCTTGTTAAATTCTGGCTTATTCTAGAGAGCGAACTTGTAGAGCGTGCTCCGCACAGAATATTTGTTTTGTGGATCTGAATTTTTTTACAAAGACTACTAAAGACTGTACTTTAACCAACACATTTGGTCTTGCTAAAATTGGATATGTTATGAAGAAGTTATGACATTTTTACCTGAAACACCTGTTTTAGACTAGTTTTAGGACTAGCCACAAACCTTATTTTCAACGGTGTGTAACTCCAAAAATATAACGACCCACAAGCTGAAATTCGTACCACAACTACTTGGATATGTTTTCTCAATGGACTCCCAATTTCACGATCTGAATCATTCTAGAAAAAAAGTTATTGCGAAAATGGTGAGATAACCTGTAAAAAACATACCTTAGAAAGCATCATCAAAAGAATTTATCCTCGCTTGAATTTCGGCCTTTTTTACTTCACCTTCCCTCTGAAATTCGGCTTAGATATACTTTGGTTACCTCAGTCACCTATAGATATTCAATATGCTCAAGTGTGATTAAAATGAGAGAGTCTTGCCTCTTATTTATACTTTCATGTAGCTTCCTCAAGGGGTTACCTTTTAACCATCTTAACCCACTTTCCTTATTTTAGGGTTAACCAACTTCTAACCACTTGTCCAATTAATAATTTATCCATTAACTTTATTATTTAAATAATTTATTTTGTATCCACTTTGACTTATAGTGCACTCATCACTTCACTTTACCTCAAGGGATTACCTTCTAACCATCTTAAACCACTTTCCTTATTTTAGGGCTAACCCACTTCTAACCACTTTTCAACTTAGTAATTTCTCCATTAACTTTATTATTTAAATAATTTCATTTGTATTCACTTTGAATTATAATACTCTCATCACTTCACTTTATTATTTACCTTTTAAAAATCTCTTAAACCACTTTGACTACTTTGACTTTTTGGGGTTTCTGGATGACTCATGAGGGTTCTCCAACTTCACATGGCCATAACTCTCTAACCGTGAGGAGTTATGTGACGTTCCACATACCACTGGAAACAAAATGACATATACTATCCATATAGAATAATATTACCTGCAAATATATCTAAACTCATATCGTTATCCATCAAACAAACTTGGGTCCATTACCCAAACCTGGGTTCTCCAACTTCACATGGCCATAACTCTCTAACCGTGAGGAGTTATGTGATATTCCACATACTACCGGAAATGGCATGACATGTACTACCAATATAAAATAGTCTTACCTTCAAATATATTAAAACTCATACCATTATACATCAAACAAATTTAGGTCCATTACCTGAACCTTTGTGCTACCAGACTTTCTTCAAGGGTTGACATCAATAACAACCAACCTTAATCAACATAATTAACATTTTAATATTAATTTATATGTATTTATGTTAGATTTTTAAAAATAATTTTAATATACAAACAAAAAATATATAAATTTAAAACAAGATAATTTGTAAATAAAGTTGATTTAATTAGAGATTTTACTCAATTACATGTATGTTAAAATTATAGGAAGGAAAGTTATTGTTTCATAAGTTATTTTAATATGTCATGAGTAAGAATATTTCATTATTATAATATTGATTCATATAGAGGTTTTGTGCAAACAAATATGTATTAAAATACTATAAAGGAAGGAAAGAGATTTTATTGTTGTAGAAGTTAATTCAACATGTCATAAGATAGGTATACCATTGTTATGATGTCGATTTATTAAGAAATATTGTGCAAGCAAGTGTGCAATGAAATAGTAGAAATGAAGGAAGGAGATTTCATTGTTGTAAAAATTATTCCAATATATCATAAGATCGGTCTTATCCGACTATTATAATGTTGATCCATTTAGAGGCTTTGCCTAAGTGTGTAATGATATATTATAAAGGGAGGAAGAAGATTTTATCGCTATAGGAGTTATTCCAATACTACATAAGATAGACATATCTCACTATTATAATGTTGATCTATTTAGAGACTTTGTCTAAGCAATTGTTCATTGAAATACTATAAAGGAATGGAGGACTATGAAAAAAGGAAGAAGATTTTATAGTCATAAAAGTTATTCCAATATACCACAAGATAGGCATATCTGATAGTTAAAATGTTGTTCTATCTATAGACTTTTCCCACGTAAGTCTGTGCTAAAGTACTATAAAGGACAGAAGGAGATTGTATTATCATGGAATTTATCCCAATACACCACAAGATAATCATATCCTATTATTATAATGTTGATCCATCTAAAGACTTTGCCTAATGAAACACTATAAAGGAAGGAAGAGGAATTTATTAACATATAATTTATTCCAATAAGCCATAAGAGAGGTATATCCCACTCTTATAAGTTGATCCATCTTAAGACTTTTGCCAAAACAGTTGGAATACTATAAAGGAAAGAAGTAGATTTATTGTCATAAAAATTATTTAAATATGCCATAAGACATGCACATTCTTATCACACTCTTATTATTCTCCTAAACACATGTAGGTCACATAGAGGAGGAAGGAGAAGGTCAAACAAATAAACATAATTACTTCATAATGAATCAACTCTTATATTAATAAGGGTTGCATGACAACTGAATATTTGCCGAGTTAGTTGAGAAATACATGTTGAACAATGAAACTTAATATAACTAAATGCACAAGTAATGAATATTTTTTGTCAAAAAATAATAATTGAGGGTTGTTTGTTATTCAAAATGTATAATGAATGTAAGCTGAATGGAACTATAATATTCATAAATATAATAATAAATAATACATTAGATAATAAATATAATAATACATAATACATTAGATAATAAATATAATATAAATATAATAATGCATAATAATAAATACATAGTTCAACTTTTCATATTTAGATGTGGTGATTGGTGAAATTCATTGATCATGTAATTAATTCTACATATTGAAAGACGTGAAGGGAGCAATAACACTTCAATTCTATCAGCCAATTAGAAATGAGAAACACAAATATTTTTATTATATCCAAAAATATATATTTATTTTCCTATGTTAAACATTACATTGCATACACAAATTTATGGTAAAAGGCAAATTAATATCACATCAAAAGCAAACTCATTGCTATAGTCCCATGACAATAACTAATAAGAGAACCACTCTCTCTTGAACTCCCCTATTAACAAAATGGTCATGTTATATTAAAACTTATATACTCTCATGCTCACAACCATTCCTATTATAAAATAAGTGAACAAAAATTATAATTAGAAAAAAACATTCAAAATTCAAAACTCAATCTATTTATGCAATGATAATTATTTATCCCAACAAAGCAATTAGATTTTCACCACATTTCATGCTATTTCAAGTATTGTCTAATTTTGTCATACATTTTTATGATATTTTTTGGATTATTCTTTAACATATTAGAAAAAAAAGTGAATTATCCATAGTTCTAGTGGTTAGGTAGCATGTTTGCCCCTTAAAATAAAAATTCCACTCAAATAAACTTTGACCCTTAATAAGATTTGAACTTAAATTAAAAAAAAACAATTTCCACTTTCCACAAAGTAAACATGTTAGCCCTATTGTGATAAGACTAGACGCCCCTAAAATAAAAATTCCACCCAAATAGACTTTTACCCTTGCTAGGATTTGAACTTAGATTAAAAAAAATCATATTTCATGGAAGAAAATATATAGAGAATCCACTATGTCGCCGTAGAAAATACCATAAATCACAAAAATTCAATTCGGATCCCATCCCTAAACATTACAAGCACCTCACAACATTTTTCTTCGGGAAAAAAACAAACTTAGATCTCATTAACGAATGTCATTCGGGAGATTTGCATGCTTAACTTTTGATAATTTCATCACGTCAAGCGTCTTATGGATGAATTGAGTCGGGCGTTGCCCTAACGGCTGTTAACAGAAGCATCCCAAGCGTTACAGGACCGGAAAACTATTGGGTATTTATTTGTTCAGGAACAACTTGTCAATAGAAAGGAATCATATCAGCCAAGGCTGAGAATCCTTTACTGTTAGCGCCGAAAATGGAGTGTGAAGGACACGATTCAGAAGGAAAAAAATACTCTAACACAAAGGAAATGTGGGCAGAAGAAATAGGAGAAGGAGAAGGAGAAGGAGCCGAGGCTCAATACAGAACAAAGGAATGGTACAATAAAGGAGTTGGCTTTTGGGAGGTAGGCTTTATTTTGATTTTTTCATTCTTCATTTCAACTGTAAATATGCAAAAACAAAAAACAAATTATGACTAGCTTACGGAACCATCTAAACTGGGGTCTCATATGCACCTTGAGGTCGCAAGAGGAGTTGGCTTTTGGGAGGTAGGCTTTTTTCTGATTCTTTCATTTTTCATTTCAACTGTAAATATGCAAAAGAAAATTATGACTAGCTCACGGAACCATCTAAACTTGGGTCTCATATGCACCTTGAGGTCGCAAGAGGAGTTGGCTTTTTGGGAGGCAGGGTTTGTTTTGATTCTTTCATTCTTCATTTCAACTGTAAATATGCCAAAAAAAAATTATGACTAGCACACGGAGGCATCTAAACTGGGGTCTCAGGGTCTCATATGCACCTTGAGGTCGCAAGAGTTCCAATGTTTATACGTTGGCCAATTTTTTGATATCTATTATATTTTTGAACGTTGCAACATCTATGTGCATAGCAGACCCTGGTTTTATATCAATCTATGCTGGTCTGCATATTCAATGTTGCTAATGCATTATTGAGATTTATTGCACCCTTACACATAGTTCACCATTATTGAAATTCATTGCACCCTTACACATAGTTTACCCCACCCTACCCTTACCCCTACCTAGGATGTAGAATGCATCTCACTTCTCTTGTTACAATGCATTATTGAGATTTATTGCACCCTTACACATAGTTCACCATTATTGAAATTCATTGCACCCTTACACATAGTTTACCCCACCCTACCCTTACCCCTACCCAGGATGTAGAATGCATCTCACTTCTCTTGTTACAATGAAAAAGCAATACATTTATCTTTTTAAATGTTTCCTATGATCACCCCACCCTACAGACAGAGGATGTAGAATATGCATCTCACTTCTCTTGTTACAATGGAAAGACAATACTTTTATTTTTTTAATTGCTTCCTATCATCATCTCAGGGCAAATATGCTCTTCACCTATGATAACACCTATGATAAGGAGCTGCTCAACAAATATGCTTTCCTTCTATGCTAAGAATGTGTCTCTAGGGGATTTGAACCTTGGTAGGGATATGAACTGTCCCGCTGTACCAACCTAAATTAATGAAGAACCTGTTGACAATATTATTATTGTTTTTCTTTTCTAATAGCTTTGGTGTGAGTGCATACTACAAACTCGGCTTGGTTTGATGGTTTTCCTCTTTAATGGAGTGTTCCACGGGGACGTGTCCGCCAGGGAGGGGGCATGCCCACCACGTTTCTCATGCTCCAGGGGGGAACTTTTTCTCAAATCCCCCTTTTGGAGAAATTCAGGGAAATGCACATGGAAATGTTTCCCCAATTTGGGGGACGTGTTTCCCCAAAAGGGGGGCGTCTGGGAACCCCCCTCTCAAAAGGGGATGCCCGAGCACCCCTTTCCCCTGATTTTTGTCAAACAAGCCTTTAAGGCAGAACAAAGATAGGGGATAGAGTTTTGAGGAGTTTGTGACCTTGATAATTAATGGTAAAAGTGACATTCTCTATCTTCCTTTTCTATCCTTTTACTTAAATTTTTAACATTACCATTACCATTAATTGTTTCATGATGTTTGAGACTGGTTCCAACCTCATCGGACTTCATATGGAGAAAGTAGAATTTCATATCCCATTCAGAATTCAGCAGACTTAACAGTTTTCAGGATTTTAAGATTGGCAGGATTATAACGTTTCCACTGGAATGCATAATGATAAATTTGCATAGGATGAATTGTTATTGTTGGGATTTTATCATTATTATTTTTATTTTTTATTATTTTAGGGACGGAGACCCCGACGTCCCCCTTTCCCCCTGAATTTCCCTAAAATTTGGGATACTCCCACATGTCCCCCATGTGCGTCTCTCCACTCCCCCTTCCTGGAAACTTGGTCAAACATATGCCCCCATTCCAACTCCTTTTGAATCAACACAACTCTTCTTTTCACATTTAACTTTGTTTTCTGACCAATAATGAAAATAATTGTTCAGATAAGCGTTATGGTGAACACTTTATTATTTGATATAGATGATAGAATTGTTCTCAGATCTTTTGTTGGATTCCATTGGAAAGAGATGGCTTGCAGATGTGGCTTCTTTGGTTCTGTTAATAGCATTTCATTCGTTATCTAATGTTGGAAAACATCAGGAAAAATCATATTTTCTAGCAGTTATCAGAGAAAGAATCCCTGTATGGTGCATGAGCTGGCAGATCGCTTGCCTTTATTGCCTTGGTTACTCCTTGTTCATGGTCATTTATTGTTCCAGTTCACCTTTCGGGGCCTTAAGTTTTGGATTTTGTGGCATTAATAGTCTTATGGCCGTGGGCTGATTTTATATGTAGCAAATAGGTTTGTGAAGATCTAGTTTTGAGGAGTCTTTGATGCACCTCTGATGTTGCCTTAATGTCACCTCCTGGTGGCACAAAGTAATTTTTTTAGCAATATTCTTTGTACATTATTGTTTCAATAATAGAAACTCAGAAGCATATTTCAAAGAAAAAGAAGAAACAAAGAATTCCTATATAAACACTGTAGATTGTAGGATACCTGTGTTTGGGAAAATGGGTTCTTAACATCTTGACACAGACGATTATCTAGTTTAAAATCTTTGCGTATGTGGATGGTAAGCGATTGCAGAAAGTAGAGGCATCGGTGGATGGCGTGTTGGGTGGATATGGGCATGTCAATGGCCGAGACGTAAAAGACAGCAATGAGTTCCTTGTTGACATTCTTGGTGAACGCTTAACACAGAATAGGCATTTGGTTGCTTTGGGTATGATTTGTTTCTTGTTTCCTCAAATCTGCCCTAAATGTGATTTAGTTATGGATTCTCAGCGCTCTGGATATGTTAAATACAATAGAAGTGGGCAAATCAGATTTTTTCGTGTCCATAGCATCGCTTTCCTCTGGTGTTCAAATACATTCTGTTTAATCTTTTTGACAGATTGTGGAGCTGGCGTGGGAAGGGTCACAAAGAACCTACTTTTAAAGCACTTTCAGGAGGTAAGCATCATGGCTTGTAGTAGTTTTCATTAAGCTGTGATGCTCATGAAGTCACTCTTCATATCCTGTGAAAATGATTAGCCCTTTGCAAATTATCATACATGTAGGGTTTGCAAAATACTGAAACAGACAAGTGTTGTACTTAGAATTTACTGGAGGATTTACATGAGTATTAATTATTATTTATAATGCAAGCTAGCCTTTTCCTGAATTTTTGGAATTTGGTTGTGTATTTTTATGTTTTTGTAATGTGATGTTTCAAAGTCATTACTGAGTGAACCTAACGGATGTTGGTAGGCTTTTAAGTTCTCTATATGTATTGTGGGTTTTTCAGAGGTCTTTAAATGGTTTGGATTTGGGGGATTTGGGGTTGGATTTTCTTTAGACATATTATGATCAGCAGTGTTGCGAGCTTTTTTGGCTGAGCCCAGAACTTAGGAAAATTGCTGCTGCATGCTTTATTTATCTTGAAATTGCATTTTTCTCAAACCTAAGTTATTTTCTTTTTCTCCAAAAGCCACAAATGAGGGCATTTGCTTGCTTGTCCCGACGCTACCCTTAATTCTCCTTGTATGTTCATGGTAACATTAGAGTGTATAATTTCATTCGGTCTTCCTGATTAATGTCGCAAGTTCTTGTTGTTTCAAGTTCAATTTTGATCTGATTGATTATTGTTGCAAGTTGTTGTTTCAAGTTTAATTTTGAATTGACTGATTATTGTTGCAAGTTATAGCTGGCCTCTATCTTAAGGGAGACATCTTACTGTTGTTTTTGCATACTTTTTTTAATTTGATGTTCCATCTTGTGAAGCTGTGTTTCTCCTCTGGTTACAGCCTGTGGTAGGCTTCATGCAAAAGGGATCAAATCACTGAAAAATAGTTTACTTCCAAGTTCCTACCTTGTTTATATCTCTTTCTCACATTTCTTGCCCTTTATTGTATACTAAAATTTTGAAACTCGGGGTTGATGATGCCCTTACCATTTTTTTGTGCTCTAGGTGGATCTGGTAGAACCCGTTTCACACTTTATTGAAAGTGCTCGTGAAAAGCTGAAGGTTTGCGGTCAGTCGAAATCAGTTGCAAACCATGCTGTGAATTTTTACTGTATTCCTCTGCAGGTACGTTATTATTTCAGTACATAGCTGTGCATTTTTTGTACTTTGCATTGTTAAATTGCAGAAGTGAAAATAATTGAAGTGAAAGCCTTTCATGCTATATGCCATGGTAGTAGTTCAGCCTAGAATAGGGATATTTCAAGCTTGTGTGAAAGCTACAGTACCGAAATCCTGACATGCTACATTTCATGGTAGGAGTTCACCCCAGAAGAAGGCAGATATGATGTTATATGGATTCAATGGTGTATTGGGCACCTTACAGATGCTGATTTTGTTGCATTTTTCAATCGAGCCAAGGTATTGGGCACCT
>ML785912.1:848438-886763 GCA_009831015.1 Picea engelmannii | reverse complement strand
GCAAGAGACACAAATGTTCCAATATTAGTTTTTCCTAAAAGTTATTTGTATTTTTGAGAGGCATTGTTTCAAAGATGTAATGTGCATCTTTGTTAAATTTAACTAAATGTGTTTAAGCTCCTAGGATATTAACTCATAATTTTCATTTGTGGCTCTTTACATCTCATCCATTTCTCTTAGAAGTGAACAATAATTAATTTGTACCACTTCATATATTGTATCTATGCTTTAATGGTTGAATTAGAGAATTAGTTGCTCTTGCTTGGTATATTAACCCAAATAGAAATGTAAATTCTAGAGAAAAAAATAATGTGCTTCAAGGATTGTGTAATATGTCAATATGGGTGTTAATTTTGTCAATTTGTTTTAGGGTATAACGGTATTGGTAACTAGAACCACTATCATTTGTGCCACCAGAGATCACATTGCACTACTGCCACTATAACCCCTTGGCCACTATAACCCCTTGGCCTTATATTATAGTCCGCAAATCGTATCAGGCGGTTTAGCTAGGATTCGAACTGAGGTGGGTGGCATTAACACCATTAGTCCCAACCACTCAAGTTGTCCTTGACGGGCTATTATGGGTGTTAATTAATTATTAAAGGTGTGGTTAAATATATCTTTAAACAAATAAGAGAAGTCCTCTTTTTGAAAAATGATATTATAATATTATTGCCAATGTAATGACAATGTGACCTATGAAACAACAATCTTTTGAAAAATTGAATTTCCAAAATGTTTTTAAAAATAGTCTGAAAATTAGCAAGGGAAAAAATAATGCTTTTATGATACATGTCTTGCCAGAATTTATACAAATAGGTGAAATAGGAACAGAGCTTTCTTTGATCAATCATATCTCCTATCAATAGCATTTCTCAGACTATGGATTCCCCTTGTGCTCACAACAAAACCTACGATGGAAGGATTGTCATACCTCTTCTTCCACCTATAAATATTATGAAGATATACACATCGAGCTACAACTCAAACCTCCTTAAAGGTGGAGGGATCCAAAGCAAGCACTCCTTTGTGTAGAGCATACATATGATGATGAACATATATTTTGGGGTTGTAAGTGCCCCCAAGTGCTATGGGAGAGCTGGATTGAAGTTTCTAATATAGAAAATTAGGTTATGGAAACTTTCTAAGACAATTTGTAATATTGCGGTTCTTATGCTTCCAAATTTGTGCGAAGCAAAAAGTTTGTTGGGAATGTTAGGGGTGTTAAGCAAGAGTCTAATACTAGTGTCTTGCAAGACCATAATTCGTACGATTTGGTAGAATAAGAATAAAGCTCTTCGATCAATCATTCTTAGGTCTAAATAAAGCATGGAAGCAAGTACATTGCAAGGCTACAAACAATATTAAGTATGGGACCCTATGAAACAATTCCAGAGTACTTGCCTAACAACCTTGCCTAGACTATCAATCTCAAAGATAATGGACATGCCTATAGATAGTTTCATAATGAGGTTTTGGTGTTGTCAATGAGGTGTAGTAGTTAAAAAACACTTACAAACTTGAAGGCTACTTGGTTAGATGTTTAATGTCTAGTTAGTTTTAGTTCAAAATTTGAAAGCCCCCAAGTCTATTATTTTTCTTGGTCTTAATATAATGAACCTTGAAAATAACCTTAGACAAATTCATTGAAAGCCTTGACCCTCATTCCAAAGTGAATGCTTGAAAGCAATAGCCTTGTTTATAGTATCAATTCTGAAGACAATGGATATTCCAAGATATAATTTGATTATAAGGTTTTGGTTTTGTCAGTTATATAGAATAGTTCAAATTTCTTACAAACTTGGTTAGTGAATTAGATGTTTAATGTCTAGTTACTTGTAGTTCTATTAGAATACACTCGAATGGAGATTAACATGGTATGTATTTTATTATAATGATTGATCTGAAACAGATCCAGTCTGAAGAATGGATAAGACTCTGTACCTACAAAACAAATTGGCAATCAATCAACATTATGAAAGCCATGTAAAACAATGCAAGTTAACGTGGAATAAGCCAAATAAGGTTGTAGGAGAAAAGTTAAAGAAAAATAATTAAAATGACAAGGAAACAATGAAGAGAGAAGGCTAAGGAACAAGAAACGAAGATCCATGGTTGTTGGCCTTCCCTTAGCCCCCAACTCTCCCTATTTCTTCACTCTCTCTCATTTCCAAAGGGATTTTGGCCAAGGAGGAGGTTAGCATTATAAAAACTTGCAAACTTCTTGAAAGAAGAATATTGAGCACCATTCGACCAGTTTTCCCAATTGGATTCCAGGAAAAGAAAATTATGTGTTAATGTAATTTTCATGTGTGTTGTGGTTAATTTGTCATTATATTTTATGGTAGCTTGTTGGTTATATTTTAATGGCTACTCTGCATCGTATTTGAAAGGATGAGGAGTTATTGGCTGCATAATATTATTTTACTGTGTCAGAGGTTTACTTCAAAGGTAAAATGGTTTGATGGATCTTACCCATTACAACAATTAGTTAATCTCCACCATTGAATGCATGGATGAGGGAAGATCAATGGTCATCCTTGTAGAGTTGTTGGAAAAACTTACTAAATCAATTTTCTCTCTCCTAGGAGTCTCTCTCTCCCTGGGGTGAATTCTCATTGCCTGGTTGAGGAATTGAAGTGCCCACACACAACTCAGTTGTTTTTTGGGGCGTCCTCATGTTGTTGTGTGTTTCACTGGTTGTTGGGCACATCTCTCATGAAGATATCCTTCCCACACATCTTGTTGGGTGTTAACTTGTTATTGGGCGTTTAATTTTCTTGTTGGGGTGAAGTTCATCTTTCACTAGCACTCCAAATGTTTGTTGGGTTGATTGCATCTTTTATACGTCCATTTTCTTGTTGGGGCGATTTTCATCTTTGCTAGGTACTCCATTCATCAAATGGGCACACCATTCCTTGGGTATTTGTTGTTTAACTTGCACGCGACCTCACTCCACAAGTTGGGCACACCATTCATTGGGTATTTACTATCTACACTACCTATGACTTCACACTAGCAGTTGGGAACTCATCCATTTCTCCCTTGCCACTCAACGTACCTCCACCAAAACCCTAGCATGCAGGTATGAGCATGAACCCTAGTCAAGAAAGACTCCATGCACATTCATTTTGTTTTCCAAATGTCCGTGTGTGAGCTCTGGCTAGAGGAGAGACCCCACACACCTACTCTTCATTTTCCAAGTGCAACAATTGGACCTTAGCTAGTGGAGAAACCATGATATGTTTCATTTGTCAGTTGACATGCTAAAAACCTAACCCTAATCCACCTTGAGCGTTTGGTGTAACATCTCATTATTTCACGCTCTCAACCTAGTCCTAGGGTGCCCGAGGAATTCTATTTTACCATCACCATGAAGACCATTTTCGTGAAGGAAACATACATGTCGGAGTTGGCTTGCTCATCAGGAGAGGGAACAACAATGGTAAATGAAGGTGGCATCCCACTACCACCTCATCCTTCTTGTGGTACATTGAAGGAGAGAAACAATGAGGAGAGTTCACAAACTCAACCCGCACCTGCACTCAGAGACGACAACAAACCAATCAATGAAAGCAACAACAACAAGAAGAAGACTAGGAGGTCCACGTCAAACAATAAATTTTGTGTTTGTCATTGTTGTAGGAAGAGAGGCCATACCATATACAGTTGTTGGTATGTAGAGGCATGTTTCTTTTGTGGAAATAAATTCCATTGTGTGGTGGCTTGCTGGAAGAAGCAAGCCATGTTCCCTGGGCCTGATTGTTTTCATAAGTGGAATGGAAAGAAGGCTTTTCCAATCCAACAACATACCTAGAGGCATGTGCAAAGGAGAAGTATGTCAAGAAGTTTTTGTAGCAACAACAAGAATTTATGCTGCCACTAAAATTTGAGTGGTCACTGGGAAGCAAATTGTTGGCGAATTTATCTGGAGCTTCACCCTAGGAACCTCACAACCAGGAGAAGGGTGTGGAGAGTGAAGATTAAAGAAGATGAAGAGATGCCTACATCTCTAGTCCAAGTGAAATAAGTTTCCAAAAGAATTGCAACAGTACAAGAGGTCACCCTCAACAACGAAGCAAGTATTTGTTTGATGGAAGCAAGAGAGAGTGAAGAAGGAGATCAAGCATGGGATGACACCTCTTTCATTGCACATTGGTTGAAGAATGACTTTCCAATAGATGGACCAACTTACCTATGACCAAGACTCCTATAACCAACAGGTATGGGTATGCAAGATGATCATTCATTAGACATGGCCACAAAGAGTTGTTTCCGTGATGAGAAACAATCGATCCTAGCATATGAATGTAGCCAAAATTCCCTTGAGGAGTTGTTGCGTGATGGCAACATGTTGGGGTCACACTTAGCAAGAAGGCCAACATTCAACTTGGCTTCATTGGTAGCCAATATGGACTATCTCCAAGTCAGAGAGGGAGATGAGAATGAGTGTTGAGTATAGAGTTTGGAGTCGAAGATTAGTCAAAGTTGACATTCGTGAGAAGATTGTTGCACTACGGGAACAAGTGATACAAAACCAGAGCTAGAGCCATAGCTGAAGACTAGAGTTAGTATCCAGAGCCAGAGTTAGAGTTGTATCTAGGAGCCAACGCCATAACCACGTTCCAGAGAAGAAGACAACACTGATCCAGATTGGCTTCCTTGAGCTTTTGGAGACCAAAAAACCTCTCAATTGGGAGGTGTGATCCAAAATGGATCCGAGATAAAGAATGAATAAGACTCAATACCTACAAAACAAATTGACAATCGATCGATATTATAAAATCCATGTAAAACAATGCAAGTTAACGTGGAATAAGCCAAATAAGGATGTAGGAGAAAAGTTAAAGAAAAACAATTAAAATGACAAGGAAAGGAATAGGAGAGAAGAATAAGGAACAATAAGCGAAGAGCCATGGTTGTTGACCTTCCCTTACCCCCCAATTCTCCCTACTTATTCACTCTCTCTCATTTCCAAAGGGATTTTGGCCAAGGAGGAGGAAGCATTGTAAAAATTTGCAAACTTGCTTAAAGAAGAATATTGAGCACAATTCCATTGGTTTTCCCAATTGGGTTCTAGGAAAAAAGATCACGTGTTAATGTAATTTTCCTATGTGTGTTGTGTTTAATTCATCATTGTGTTTTATGGTAGCTTGTTATTTATATTTTAATGGATGCATCGTATTTGAAAGGATGAGGATTTATTGGTTGCATAATATTTTTTTACTGTGTGGGAGGTTTACTTCAAAGGTAAAATGGTTTGATGGATCTTACCCATTACAACAACTAGTTAAGCTCCACCATTGAATGCATTGGTGAGGGAAGATCAATGGTCATCCTTGCAGAGTTGTTGGAAAAACTTATTAAATCATTTTTTGTTAATGAATGCAGCTATAGGAAACATCCTCCAACTTACAACCTATGAGATGTGGAATATAAAAACTATGTGAAGTCTTACCCTCATCTTACAAACCTAAGAGAAAGCCCCTAACAAAGGGTTCGTGGTTCCATCCTGGGACAAAGGCTAGGAATGTATATGGCCTCCTCCATGATGTGAGAGAGAAGAACTCCATATGATTATCCAATGTAAGAGAGATCTGTTGAGTTAGGGAAATCTTGAAAAGCGCTGGGCACATCATCATGAGAATAAGAACGAAGATGATGTGATGGCCTCCTCTAAACAACAACAGAGTTGATGTGAATACTCTAGATGATTCGACTCTAGATGATTCTCCTGATTGGTGGCAGTGGGAAAGTAGATCTGTAGAGCAGACATGACCATGGATGAGCATAAGTGCACGTGTGAGGACCTAGCTCATATGTCTAATGCAATGACTCAGGTCTATGACATCCCTATGGATGTGGCCCCTAGTGGATGAGCACTAGTGGGTGTATCATATCCTTTGATATGTATTGTTCAAGAGTCAGACCTACCTGTAACCCTAGTTATTGTGTAAAGGGTACAGGTCGGCCCTATCTTATTGTGTCTAAAGATAAACTGTAAAAGATAATTAATATTAATATTAATTATTATAATAATAAAAAATTAATATGTCTAAGTGAAGTCGGCCCTATTGTGCCAATAGACACTTCAGTTGATAGGGAAAGTCTAATATAAGTAAGAGGAAATCTTTCATTTGTAGACACACACTCACTTGTAAGTTTTGGAAATTTCAGCAAGTACACTTCTTGGTCAAAGTTGTGCACCTCTCTTGGGCGCTAGGGTTTCTAGGTTTTGTGCACCCTCTTGTGTGCTAGGATATTCTTGGTGGTAAAGGTATTTCTCTTGAATATTATAGCAAAGGATTTGGCTGGGTTTTTCTCCCTTGTTTGAGAAGGGTTTCTCATGATACATCTTGTGTTCTTGTGCATGGTGCATCTTCATGTGATCTTGGTTGCTGCAACATATATGGTTATGGTTAATTATTAAAATGGAATGAACTTCATGCTTAACCTAATGCTATGAAAAAATAACATGGTATCAGAGCACAGGTCTTGAAAGAACCCATTGCACAAGCATTCTCCACAAGCAAAAGGAAAAACGTCATTGTTTCCGTACAAGAAAATTGGGGCTTTTTATTGAAAAATATTTTCAGCCTTAAAACCATCTAGAAAAGTGCGCCCTAACCCAAGGAACTCTTTGGCACCTTCAATGAACCTTTTCAGTGGGTATATCTCCCGGAAAGTGAAACCTTAGTTTTCACAAAGTACCAGAAGTACCAGAAAACCAGAAGCACCAGTCCAGAAATCCGTTGGTCAAGTTTGAGGGGGTAAAATTTAGATTTTCATAAATCCGACTGCACCTTCTTACTCGCCTCAGCTCAACACATCTATCCCCTAGATCAGATTTTCAAAATTTGAAGTTTGAAAAATTAGGGTTTCCTCATAAAACCCTAAGTTGCAGTTGCAGTTTCAAATTCAGTTGCAGTATCAGTTGAAGTATCAGTTGTTGTACCAGTTGCAGTCACCCTTGAAGTCTTTTAAGAGTTGGTAAATATCACCGCTGCTACCAGATGGTGTCACTACCTACAAATGCTATCAGAGGTATGTTTAAATTGCTAGGATTTAAAGGGTATTTACAAAAAAAGGGATCTCTTTCCATAGATCCAAAATGATATCAAGATCCAACACATTCATAAGAATAATGCAACCCAAGTTTGATTATTCTTATATGCATCTACTTGTTATGACATTATTTTGATCTAGATTGCATATTGAAGCTATGACCATCATACTAACCTTTGGTCAAAATTAAAGTCAAGATATTAGATGGATTAAAGTTGAGATCATAGAGTTTGTTCTCTAACTCAACCTTATATCAAGATAAAATATTGTCCTAGTACAAAAGATAGGTTGAATAAAACACTTTTTATCTTGAGTGAAGGAGACTTCGAAGAAAAGAAACACACTGGAAGACTCCAGGTTTGATTGTTGTAATTGTCATTCCTCTAAACTTATATTTCTAAAGTTTGCTACATTACAAGTAGGCGTTGTAGTTGTGTTAACAATCCTTAAATTGTTTTGATTCTAGAGATGTATTCATTATTCTCCTTTAGGATATATTCTTGTTTTGGTTCCTCTTGTTTCTTGTTCCAGACAGGTCAAGAACAAAGGAAGATGCTTATGCCTCAGAGGGAGTCAAAACTATTTGAGAAAGAGGAAATAATAGAACCATCCTTGAGACAATCAATGCAATAATGCATGATCAGAATCCTTCTATGATTTCATGGGCAGAAGCATGCATATCACAGTATATGTTCAGAACAAGAAACCTTCACCAGAGTGAAGTCTGAGATCGAACACTTTAGGTTATTTGGGTGCCCAGTGTATTACCATGTACCCAAAGAGAAGAAGTACAAGCTAGATCCTTTAGAAAGAAAGGATATAGTGAATCTTCAAAGACATTCCAGATCGACATCCCTGATCAGAAACAGATTGAGACAAGCAAAAACGTTGTCCTTGAAGAAGAGATAATCTTTCAAAGATCCAGAGAATCTCAGATGGAGATTGACAGTAAGACTATACCTTCTCCCCCTTCAACAGTTCAGAGGGAGAAAGACATTATTCCAGTTGATCCAGTTGCTCCAGTTGATATGTTTAGAGATATTGCAGTAGGGCATAAAAGGCCTACCTAAAATCACTCTGATAGAGGCAGAGAAACATACAAGCTTATCAAGGCACATTCCAAGAAAGCAAAAAGAGATTTTCTGAGCTATCCTTCAGTCATGAGCCACTTCATTGATGCTGAGACTCCTTGTCTTAGAGAAGCAACAACAGAACCCATATGGAAAGATGTCATAACAAAAGAATAACAGTACATATTAAAGAATGATGCATAAGATATTATTCAGGAACCAGAAAGGGAAGTTTGTGGTAACTTCCAAGTGGATCTATAAGATCAAGCATGCAGCTGATGGAAGTGTCGAGAAATTCAAAACGAGATCTATAGTCAAAGGTTTCTCATAAACAGAGGGAATTTTATATGATAAGACACTTGACCTAGTGAACATGATACACTTCCATCTGTACTACCTTCCATGAGTTAGAAACTATATCAGATAGATAAATTCTTGATGACTTTGGATATCAACAAAAGTATCTCTTATCCAAACCTATATTATTATAGTGTTGATGACAAAAGCTTGATTTTGATTACATATTTAGAAAGCCTTATTGTTGAAAACAAGCAAGCATTGACTTCTAATTTTCATAAAGGATCTGAGTATGATACACTACTTCTTGGGACAAAAAGTATGACAAAGGACCAATGAAATTTTCCTGATTCAAAGAAAATATTCAGTGAGAATACTAAATAAGTATGACATAATGAAAATCCACCGTGATGGATTTAAAGAAGAAGATGATGATTCAGACGAGACTAATCCACAGTTGATTGGATCACTGATGTATCTGGTTAACACTAGACTTGATTTATGTCATACAATGAATGTGATGAGTCAACTGAGACAAACTCACTAGGCAACAACAAAACATGTATTAAGATACAGTTGGGTATGGTCTGAGATATGCCTCCGTGTGAACTTGAGTTTGTAGAATATGCCGATTCAGATTGAACAGAAAGTACAATGAACCGGAAGAGCACATCCGGTTTATGTTCTACCTTGAAGTCTTTCAGGGTTTTTTGACACAACAGGAAACAAAACTCTGTGGCCTTGAGTGCACCAAAGACATAGTATATAACATTGAGTATGCGAAGCAATGCGGCTTCACAAACTTTCGACAAATTTACTTGACCATGAGATGGATCCTATGATGATAACTAAAGAACCGTGTGTAAAGCTCCTTGAGATTCCAATATTTCTTGATGGTTCAAAGACACAACAAAATGAAATACCTTCGTATGATACAAAAGAAAGATTGTATACTTGTAGTACCTTTGTACACCTGAGTACACTGCAAACATTTACTTGGTGAATAAATCCTTCCGATTTAAGAGGGAGTATGGATGACCTTAGCCAAAACAAAACTCGGAGTACATCGATATGAGACTTGGCTTGATGGAGAATGCCTCCCTAGATGAGAGGGAGTGTTAATGAAAGTAGACATAGGAGACATCCTCTAGCTTACAACCTGTGAGATGTGGAATATAGCAACTATGTGAAGTCTTACCCTCAACTTACAAACCCGAGAGAAATCCCCTAATAAAGGGTTCATGGTTCCAGCCTGGGACAAAGGCTAGGAATGTATATGGCCTCCTCCATGACGTGAGAGATAAGAAATCCAGATGATTATTTGATGTAAGAGCGATCTGTTGAGTTAGGGAAATCCCTAAAAGCACTGGGCACATCATCATGAGAATAAGAACGAAGATGATGTGATGGCCTCCTTTGAACAACAACATATTTGATGTGAAGACTCCAGATGATTCTCTTGCTTGGTGGCAGTGGGAAAGCATATATGTAGAGAAGACGTGACTATGGATGAGCACAAGTGCACGTGTGAGGACCTAGCTCATCTTTCTAATGCAGTGACTCAGGTCTATGACATCCCTATGGATGTGGCCCCTAGTGGATGAGCACTAGTGGGTGTTGTTGAAACAGTTTTTAAAGTTTTTATTTCTAAGGCTAAAATTTCCCTTTTTCGGGTTTCGGCTTTTCATAAAGCATAACCCTCACTATCATTTCCAAAAGGCCGGTACCGAAATCTCGACAAGCTTTATTCTTTAAATAATAAAAGGCAAAAAATGAAAAATGTTATAAAAGTCCCGATGCGCTTTCTATAAAGTTATTTTTTTTTAATCATGATAAGTTTAAAACCTAAAAGAGTTAAAACTAACTTTAAAAAAGTTTTCGGGATTCGGGGTTTACTGAGAACATATGTTTTAATATATATTGAATCACGAAATCCCGATCCCCGATTTCCCGAAAGAATGAAAGTTAGTTTAAATCCAGATTAATTAATTCACTAATACGAAAGTTAAGGCCTAACTTAATCTCATCATGATTTCGCAATTTTGGGAATCGGGGATTATCAATGACATACCTCATGTATCCACGATCCTCAAAACCTCGAAACGCAAAGTCTCGAACCATAATCAACTTTTAAACCGGACTAACTCTATTTTAAAAACACGATTAACAGTAATTAAACTGCTTTGGTATTTTCTTATTTTCGGTACCGTTGAATGAAATCTTTCGAATTTTGAATCTGGGATTGTCGAAATATGGCCACTATTAATAAACAGATAGTTGATAAATGCTATGACACTAATGCGTATCTCATAAATATTTCTTTCATTAAATGTAATTAATTATAGGTCAGCTGCGTCAATGTTTTCGTCATAAAATGAGTTTAAGGCAAATTAAAAGTCTTTGTTCCAAAAACTATGCTTGTTCCATCTTTCAAAGGTAATTCACATTCGGCCAAGCTCATACGTTTCTTTTTTTTGACAAGTTTTCCTTCTAACATAAAGCTATGGCGCCAAAGAAAGCACCGAAGAAGAATGAAGATACAGAGGAGATGCGTAACCCAGAAGGAGATATCATATCCGACACTACGTCGCACACCATCGACTCAATTAAATCCTGGACACAAATCTATGAATTCCTGGATTACGAAATAAAAAATTCTCCTGCTGATTCCAAGAATCACTTTCGAGATATAGCAGAATCAGAGCTTCATAAGATTGCAGCATGCCCTCGGCTCATGGCATACAACGACATGATCAATTGGGCCTTGGAGAAGGTTGATATCCCGACAAGAAGCATTTTAAACGATCAAGCGGTCGTTCTCGGCTCATTCAGGCCAGAGCATATACAAGTAATGTATAAAATCTCACCAAATCCTAAGCACATTTATAATGCCGAATTTATAGCTGAGTTTCAAAGGAAAGAGTGTACTGAGGTAGACCGAACTTATCTCGATTTAATCAGAGAATGGTGGATATGTCCATCGAAATTTAGGGCCGACACCCATGGAATTTATGCCACAACATCTTTGAACAAGTACATGGTCTATGTAGCCATTATGTTGTGTAGACTCTTCGGGAAAAAGAATCCCGACCATTTCCTCGCAGAATGGGTGCCCTTTTTAGAAGAAGCATCAGAAGGATACACTTTTAACTGGAGCAAGATTTTGTCTGATAACCTAGCCCAAGAGGTTTCAAATTATAGATTTGCAAGATCTAAAGGTCAGCTAGTGGCCTTTTACATGTCGGCATACATCATGGATGCAATATGCTTTGTGAATCCATTTCTCCTGATGAATTGGAGTAGGAACATAACCCGCCCCGAACCTATTCACGAGTATCACTCTGTGCTATGGGAAGAAAATGCTAAGAATGCGTTTTACGAAATTTTTCATTTCATAGTAATTCCAATGCATAAAATGTTTTATGGCTGTGAACCCCCTCGCATTTCTGAGCCAGCCTCAGAAAACCTCAAAGCAATAGCCGACTGGTTCATTGATGAAAACTTCTCTTACATTAGGGTTTATGGGTGCTCAATCCCCCCTCATGCGCTTCCAAAATTCCTCCCGGAGAGAGTGGTATTGTGGGAGGTAGCACATCAAATAGTGAAAGGTGGTATTGGAATAGAGCTAAAGGCAACTCAAAAGAAATCCTGGCCAATCTTCCCTGTACATATCAATAAATTTTCATTTCTAAACCTAGGCCATTCTAAAGTGGAAGCCAAAGCACTAGAAGAAATTAAACTGGTAGATATCGAACAAAAAAATCATGACCCTTATCAATTAGTAAACAGACATTTGATGCACTGCAATTTGAAAGCTTATGAACACGAAAAGTCTGTTTATGATGATATATTCAAAGAGGTTAAAACCTATGAGGAGGTATTGAACAAGGTACATACCTTATCACCCGACTTATAGACTGGTTTCATGTCCTTCCAAAGTCACAGGCGAAGTTGTTTGCCAAAGATTTTGCAGGGTGAATCCACGACCCCTCCTCCAAAGCAGGAAGGGCCTCCCCCAGGTTTTGAAACAAATGCACAAGATAAAGAAAATACAAATGGAAATATGAAGGATATTGAAATGCCTTCACAAGAAACAGAAGTTCCTCAGACAGAGAAATCCGAGTCAGGGAAAGGAAAGGAGTTGGAAACATCCCCAGAAATCCTTGAGGATTTTCCCAAAAAAGTAGGAGGAACAACATCAACGGAGCTTGGAAGTCCTATTACTTCTTTGACCCCATTACAGTCTACCTATGGAAACCCCCAAGAAGGAGCTCTTTATGTTAGTGATCTTGAACCTATTTCTAGGGATGAGATTCCTTCCTCTGATTACTTTTTCAGTAAAAAGAGGAAGTCTATCCTGAAACAGGACATGCATCCAAGAGGAAACATGATGATAACAAAGCACAAGATCATTGTAGATGGACAAAAACTTGAAGAGGGGGAATTCACTACAGAAATAACAGGCACAATGAGAGCCTTAGCATCGACAAATTTATACTCTGTGGGTAATTTGAGAACTATGTTGCAGCAGAAAGATCATATGATAGCTCAACTACAAAATCAATTAAAGGATACTGAAAGAAGTATCGGTCGAGAGATAAACAAGGGTCTAGAACGAGCCCGATTCAATGACATTCAAGAGATTCAAAAATTGAAAGCAAGCTTAGATGAAGCAAACCTAAAGATACAGGTTAGTCAAGTACAAGTCCTACAACAAGAAGAAATGAGTAGATAATTACAAAATAAGATTAATTCCATTCAAAATCAAGTGGTAGAGCTTGAAATCTTCCAAGCCCAGGTGTTGGAAATACATACAAAGATAGAAAAAGAGAAACATGGAGTGTTTTTTAAGCTGTAATTTATTCAGAATTACTTTCAGGAAACAAGTAAATCCTTGGAGAGTATTCTTCTGAAAGAGAGAGAAGTGAAAGCAGCCAGGACAACTTTTCAAAAAGCAGTGGCTCTTTCAACAAAAGAGGAGTTAGGAGAGACTCAAAAGCTATCTGTTTTAGAGCAGATTAAAGGTGATATAATACTCAAGGTATGGGAGGCAAACCTCGCAGAAAAAAAGAAAATAACCAGAGAGGTTAATGATGATTGTCAAGGAATTTTCGACCTTTTAGAGAAAGCTTCATTGAACATTGGAAGAAACAACTGTCTAGGGTTGTTAGGAGAAATTAACATTGTTAAGCATCAGTTAAGATTCAAGGAGGATCTGGAAGAAATTCAGGTAGAGATCCCACAAATAAAGGTAATCAATGTCACTCAAATTGACAAATGGATAGTGATGCCAAACTTAAAGTTACAAACTATTAAGTTCACAAGAAAGATAATCGAAGACCGTCTGCCTGAACTATAGAAAAAGTTCTTCCTATTTGAGGCAAAAGATATTCCAGAAGCTCCCAGAGTTTTGGTGCAGTTTATGGGAAAATGTATTCGCTGTCTTAAAACAAAAGAAGGAAGTTCATCAACACAGACATGAAATACTGTTTTGGATATTTTCATCATTGAAATAATAAAGTAGTTAAAGTAGAAATGTAAACGATTCAACATTGCTCATTCATGTAACCGTTAGTCTTCGGAAATTAGTTAATCATCAACAGAAAAGGAAAGTTGGGTGATCATGTATAAATATAATTTCACAAGACTGAGAAAATGATTTTGTTTTTTGGGAACCGATTGTATTATAAGTTTTCCGATTTACAATGATATAGATAATGCAGAAGAGATTCTGAATTCTGTCACCTTGAAGCTATGTGTTCCTTCACTCTGTTTTCAATATCTTTCAACATCTTTCTTTCCATGTCTTTCTAATGAATGATTAGCTATAGTTTAATTCAAAATTCTACTGTAGTTTGAATTTATTTGATTATCTAATCATTTACAGTTTTTACCCTATGATTGCTATCAATAGTTTCAAGACCTGTAGGTCATTTGGATGGTTATATCATATACTTCATTAGAAATTTCGTTTTTTTCTCCTTCTTCTGTTATGATATGAGATTCTTTCATGATTAAAGCCTCATATTTTCAGCAACTTTACTTTTGTTATTATTTTACTATTCTCAAATTGTTTCAAGTACAGGAAACAACCTCTATTGTTATTGTGTTATTATTTTGAGTTCCAAAATTCCTTATCTATTTTATCCTTCAAAACTAAAGCAAAAAATCTTTAAACATTTTATAATTCAATAAAATTTTACTCCCCATGACTGTCCCAAATAATAGACAACCTAACATAGAACTTGGCCTTCAATATCAAACTAGCATTACTTCGAACTTATTTAATACTATCCTGCAAACAACAACCACCTGGGTTGAATTAGAACGCTCGTGGGCAGTTATCGAGAGAGATATCAACATCCAAGAACAATGGGAAGCTAGACAGAGACAATTGAGAAACCAACTCTGATTTACCCTTCACAATTGATTCTTACCCCTTAATTCTCTTTATCTTTTCGGATGCCTTGACGGTATACTTTAGAGCCTTAAAGTATAAACTCAGGAACAACATCTTTTTGGCGTCGTTGCCGAGGATCGAAGAAATGAAACTTTTCCCTGGGAAGAATGACATTCACACTTTCTTTCTTTGATAGTGAACAAAGATAGAAAAACCTTCTAAGGCTACCTTCATTTTTCACTTGGCGACTCCACGATAGGTAAACTGGCTTTTAGCCGAAAGAATACTAGAAAGAACCTGGACGACAAGATGACCTCGCCAGTCTCTAATCTGGAAAGGATTTTAAAATCACGAAGATCCCTTAAACAAATCATTTCACCCATACATACTATTTGTTAGCCTGATTTTACACAGTTGAAAGTTAATGAAACACTTGAGAGATCCGTCTCGTTTCCCCTTTCAAACAATACATTATTTTTTCCTGAAGTATATACCCCAGACTTCCGTGAACCTTCTCCTCACACACTCTGAGCTTCAGCCTCAAATTCATCAATGGCTGCACACGGAGGCACAAGAGCTGGGGACGGTGCACCAGGAGGACCACCAGGTGGCCAAGCACTGCTTCCTAGAATCTTTGCTAAGGTAGCTGCTAGATATGCCCTCCTTGTCCTCCCAGTTCCCCTACATGACCTTCCCAAAAACTATATGAAAAGTCTTCCCAAATTTACAGGGGAAGGAGATTTAACCACTCAAGAACACATAAACTTCTTTGACCATTTTGCTGACATCCTCAGAATCGAACACGAAGATGTTTATTCTAGACTCCTCGTTCAGAATTTCGAAGGACAGGTGAGGACCTGGTTCCGAGATTTAGCATCCAGATCTCTAAGATCTTACGAAGAACTTGAAAACGATTTTATCAAACAATGGGGGGAGAGGAGAGACCACCTCTATTACCTAACTGAATTTGGATCCCTTAGAAAGAAAAACGCTGAATCAGTTATCAAGTTCACGTAAAGGTTTAACAAGTTGTATAATAAAATCCCAGTCGAGGTCAAACCTTCTCAACCCACAACAAAGTTGACTTTCGCTGGAGCCTTTGATCCTGATTTCGATCTATTATTGAGAGAAAGGAGATCAATAGATCTCACGAAAATGCAAGATGATGCTCTAGAAATCGAATCGAACATGATGGCATCAGGGAAGTTAAAAGTAAAAATAGAAACCAGGAACAAAGAAAGTAGTAAATTCAAAGAGCAAGGTGGATCCTCAGGATCGGGGAAATCCTCGGGAGATAAAATAGACGAGATGGCTAGGGTAATTAGAGAAATTTCAAATAAGATCTCAAAAATGGAACTAGATAAATAAAAAAGGGATAATTTTCCTAGGAAGGATTTTAGAAGGAATCCTGATCCTCGAGCCCCACATAAAACAATTAAGAATGAGGATAAAAAAATCCCAACCCCCTTCAAAAGTGAAAACTTTATTGGAGAGGAAGACCTAGAAGATTTTGAAGAGTTAGATGAGGATATAAATAATCTTGGCGACGATAGTAAATCACCCTATTTATCAAGACAAGATTACAAAAAATCCTTAAATAAAGAAATTAGATCGGAAGATGATGTTACCAATGATACTTCTGAAGATTTGACCTATCAGGGTATCGCAGATGATATTATAGCCGAACTACATGAAAAATACAATTTAATACCTAGGAACAAGAGTCTTTCAACCACCCCAACAAAAAAGATCTTGCCTAGGGGAAAAACTGATGAAGCGACTCCAAAGGTTGATGACAAACAGACTGCAAAAACCCAAACCGCTGACACGCAACCTGTCAAGTCAAAGTCAGTAGGAACACCCACCGTGAAAACACAGGTCCCTGTGAGTGAAACCAAATCTGCACCATAAAGAAAAGCTAAAAAGAAAGGAATTGAGGCCCCCAACATAGAGAGCGACAAGGCCTTGGGAAATTTTAGTCTGGAAAATGAAATAAACAAAATCAAAATCCCTATCCCACCTGTTGAACTGGCTAAAAATCGTATATACAGAAAATTTTTTTGCCAAGATGATTAGCTTTTCGGAAGATGAAAGCCAAGCCGATGTCATTAACTTAGAAGATGACAAGCCGAACATAGTTTTTGGTCCACATGTCGAAGGTGCGAAAGACACTATTGCCCCCTTCTATATCACGTTAACCTTGTTCAACCACCTACTCCATAACTGCATGCTTGATTTTGTAGCATCCCACAATGTGATGCCTAAAGCCATTATGGATAAATTAGGTCTCGAAATCACTAAGCCTTATGTAGATTTATATTCATTTGATTCAAGAAAGGTCAAATGCATAGGCATGATTAAAGAACTGGTCGTAAACCTGGCACAAATACCCGCAAAAAGCATTCTTATGGATGTAGTGGTCGCCGATATCCCTCCGAAATATGGTATGTTGTTATCTAGGTCATGGGGTGACAAGCTTGGAGGATCTCTCCAACTTGACATGACGTATGCTACGATTCCAGTTTTTGGAGGACAATACACACGCTTATACAAAGAAACTAGATTGGATTTCATGGTAGGTGATCCACATAACCCAAATAACCACCCTGTATATATTGTTGATCAAGATTTAGGTAGTTGTATCTTATCCATTGATGACGATATTGATGTAGGTATAGACGAAAGTTGTACAGAAGAAAAAACAAAAAAAGAAAAAATTAAAAAAAATGTATATAGAACTGGTGTATGGAAGATTTTTTTTGACGGTGCTTCATCCTATTTTGGAGTTGGAGTAGGGGCACTCCTTGTGGCTCCTGATGATCAATTTGTAATCCCCTTTTCCTATAGGCTACAGTGGAATGTGGACTACACAAATAATGTATGCGAGTATGAAGCCTTAGTGTTAGGGTTAGAAGCCGCTAGGAGAATGAAAATAAAAAACCTCGAAGTCTTTGGTGACGCCGAGCTAATCATAAAATAGGTAAACCAACAGTATCAGGCAAAACATCCTAGGTTGAGGTCCTACAGGAATTGCGTCTAGGATCTGATCGACAATTTCTTTTCCTCTGTCAAGGTTCATTTCATTCCAATAACTGAAAACCAGCAGGCTGATGTGTTAGCCAAAGCCGCCTCAACATTCACACCTCCTACCGCGTTTAAACTTAAGTACCACATACAAATGAGGCACCGACCTTCTATACCAAATAGCATACAACATTGGCAAGTCTTTGAGGACGATGAACAACTTCACAAATTTTTAGAATCAATATATGAGTTTGCCAAAATGCATACTGATCAAGAAAACCAAAATGATCCTATTTGGATCATGCAGGAAGAGGAGGATCCTCAAGAGTTCCACGATAAAACCATGAATCACCAAATGCTCGTTCTTAAAAATAACTAGATCCCCAAGGCCCTGATTCCCTTGGAAAGATTATTCAATCAAGATGACATCCCTTCAAGATCCACTCTACAACCTCAACCTGAAGAGGTTGAGGACTGTAACATAGGTACTAAAGGAAACCCTCGGATGGTGAAACTATCCAAATATCTGTCCATAGAAACCAAAAGTAAATACGCGAAGTTGCTTAGAAAGTACAAAGACGTTTTCGCTTGGTCATATGAAGAGCTGATAACCTATGACACCTTTGTGATCAAACATAAGATACCCCTGAAGCCTAGTGTCAAACCCTTTAGGAAAAAAATCAGATAAATCAATCCTATTTTATTGCCCATGATCGAAAGGGAAGTCAAAAAGCTCATGGATGCAAAAATAATTGTACCACTGAGATACTCTGATTGGGTAGCAAACCTGGTCCCGGTTAGAAAGAAAAACGGGGAAATTAGACTGTGTGTCGATTTCATAAATCTAAATAAGTAATCCCTCAAAGATAATTACCCCCTACCCAAAATGGATCACGTTTTAGAAAAAGTAGTTGGGGCAAATAGGATGTCGATGATCGATGGGTTTTTCGAGTACAATCAAATTGCCGTCAGCGAACACGATAAAGAAAAAATAGACTTCACCACCTCTTGGGGTACATTTATGTATGACAAGATGCCTTTTGGTTTAATGAATGTAGGTGCTACTTTTCAATGTGATATGGATATCGCTTTCATTGGCGAAAGGGACAAATTTGTGGTTATCTATCTTGATGATCTAACCGCTTTTTCTAAATCTGATGAAGATCGTCTGATACATCGCAAGCAAACATTTGAGAAATGCCACAGGTTTGGTTTGTCTTTAAACCCCAAAAAGTCTCACTTTGCTATGCAAGAAGGTAAACTCTTGGGCCATATTGTGTCTCGAGATGGAATTAGAATTAAACCTAAAAGAGTTGAAGCTATAGACACAATAAATATGCCTAGGAATGTAAAAGAGATTCAGTCATTCTTAGGAAAAATAAATTTTTTGAGGAGATTATTCCAAAATTTGCTGAAATCGTGAAATTGATCACAGATATGCTAAAGAAAAACAATGAAGTGAAATGGACAGCAGAAGCTAAAGCATCATTTGCACGCATCAAGAAGGTTATAAGCGAGGCACCCGTACTAGCAAGCCTTGATTATCTAAAGAATTTTCTTATTTTCTCATTCGCCTCCGAACACACACTTGTCGCGGTACTCCTCTAGAAAAATGAAGAAGGTTTCGAGCAATTGATAGCCTTTTTTAGCAAAAGTCTTCGAGACGCCGAACTCATATATGATATAATGGAAAAATAAGCATATGCTATGGTGAAGGCGTTAAAATATTTCAGAACCTATGTGTTGCATTCCAAGGTAATTGCGTACGTACCTACCAGCTCCGTAAAAGACATTTTGGTTCAGTCCAACAGTGATGGCAAAAGAGGACATTGGCTTACCAAAATTCAAGAATTTGACTTGGAGAAAAAACCAACGAGACTAGTAAAGGGACAAGGTTTGGACAAACTCTTAGCTGAATCAAATTTCAGAGCTCTTGGAATAAATGGCCTACAGGGAGGTGAAGTGTGTGTGGACATGAACGAGCTTGATGAAAAAATAACTGAAATCAGAATTGAAGAGAAGTTTGCTTCATCAGATTGGTACAAATACATAGTGTCTTACCTGTTGACCTTGAAGTGCCCGAGTGACTTACCCCAATCTAAAGCTAGAACGTTGAAGCTGCATGCGGTCAAGTACTATATATCTGAAAGACAATTGTATTGGAAGGACCCACTTGGCTTCCTGTTTGTTTGTTTGGTTGAATCAGAAACATAGAAGGTTATAAGCCAATTTCATGTGTGTGGAGGACATCACACCTGGAGGGAAACGACTTATAAGATCCTAAGGGCAGGATATTATTGGCCCAAAATTTTCTCAGACATCAACGCCAAGGTTCGAGCCTGAAACCCTTGCCAAATTTTCATAGGAAAGCATAAAATTCCAGCGATGTCGTTGGTTCCGGTCAAAAAAGAAGCCCCTTTTCAGCAATGGGTATTAGATTTCATAGGTGAAATTAATCCTCATTCTAGCACTCAACATAAATGGATCCTGACCGCCACAGATTACTTCACCAAATGGGTGGAGGCTATTCCAACTAGAAGGGCTACGAATTTGGTGGTAATAGATTTCTTAGAAGAGAACATTATGTCTAGATTCGGCTGCCCCCGAAAGATAATCACAGATAACGCCCAAGCCTTTGAATCTATGGCCATGGTCAGTTTTTGCCAAAAGTACAATATCGTGCTTGGTCATTCCACGACATATTACCCCCAGGGAAATGGGCTGGCCGAGTCTTCAAACAAGAGCCTAATCAATATAATTAAGAAAGTGTTGAGCGAAAACAAGAAATCTTGGCATGTGCATTTGAAATATGCTCTATGGGAAAATCAGATAGGCACGAAAAAGTATATCAACACTTCTCCTTTCCAAATGATGTACGGGACCGACGTAGTGTTACCTATAAATCTAGCGCTTCCAGTAATGAAACTTTGGCAAGATGAGAAGGAAGAACCAAATCATGTCACAAGAAGGATAAATCAACTGATTGAATTCCAACAGCACAGGGCTGAAGTGGACGAAAGGTTGCAGAAATACCAGGACGACATGAAAGCGCTATTCGATCGTAAGGCCAAAGACAGAGATTTTCTCCCCGGAGATTTGGTTTTAAAATGGGATGCTTGGAAGGAGGACTCAACAAAACATGGTAAATCAATCACATCTGGTACGAACCATTCAAGGTAACAACTCCTGAAGGAAAAAATTCATTTCTGTTAGATAATTTGGACAGTAAAATCCTCAACGCCCCTATCAATGGGTGTTATTTAAAACACTATATGGAATAATTGGTTTCCAAAATTCCCACTGTATATACCGGTTTGTGTTTTCTTTTTTTATTTTTTCATAATTTTCTTTAGTAAGTCTACTTTCGTTAAAAATATAAAATAGGTCAATGTTTTTCTAGAAGTAGGAATACGAATTTTCAATACATTCAATTCTTTTAAAGCCCTGATACTCTTCGTATTGTTCCCTTACAGGATCTTGGCTTGCAGCCCAAACAACCAAAAGGAGCAAACAGATGGCCATATATCAGAAGATAAATTCGCCAAAAATAGGTGATAGAAAAGATTTTCCGTTATTTCAAAAGAGAACAAAAATGGTAAGGCGAAGGTATGAATTCCAGAGAAGTCTATTTTTCAAACAAAGGTTTTTAAAGTGCGGTGATTGTCTCGTAAGTGTGATATGTCACTAAAAAAATGATTTCTTACTCTAGGCCCTAAGAGTTTCACCTAGATAAAGATAAGAGGTAATTAAAATAAACAAAGAGAGAAAAGCATATCTGAGAAAGAGTTCCAAGAGTTGGGTTTAATCCATGACCCTTGTTTTTTGATTTCTAGGTCTTTCTCCGTCGCCCCTTTCTACCCTCGGTTTTGCCTTCTTAAAAGACCAAGCATCTTTTCGGGTTTCCCACAGAGGGAGAAAATATTACATCTTATCTTTGGAAGCTGGAAAACAGATCTTAGAAGGTAAGCCAGTCCTCATAACTCCTCACTCTCCGACTAAACAAAGTTATGCATAGGTTGATCATGACTCTCCTAGGTTTCTTAACAGTTTCTAAGGATTGAGGCTTGCTCGAAGGAAGTCCCCTGGAAGTAATCTTTCATTTTTTCCCTGCAGGCTAAGATGCTTTGAAAGTTAAGAAAAGGTTGGTCCAGGGTAATCAAAACAAGTTGACAGACCTCCACTACAAATTTTACACAGATACCATCCCTGGTATACTTACTACCACTGATTGCCCCCACTTCGTGTTCAAAAAGTAAAATATAAGACAGATGGTGAAAGGAAATTCATATTTGATTGCCCCCATCTAGTCCAAGAAGACAATGAAAGGAAATTCATAAATGATTGCCCTCGTCTCAGCATTTAAATGCATAATTATGATTTGAAGTGGTGAAAGGAAATTCAGTAAAAAGGGACAGATAACTTCACCGGGGTACTGAACAGGCTCGCTGGTAGTGAAGCATTATCTGAGGTATTTGTAAGGTTGTGATACGTAAATTTCACTCTACTCTAGTTACCATCCTTTTCGAAACTGGATCTGCATCCCAAGTCCAAATAGGGCTCCCCAATTAAAAACATGAAATTTACTTTGTTTGATGCAAGCCAAAAGCCGCAAGATCTATTGGATTTCCTAGGATTGTTTTGATCATCTTAAAGCAAACTTAAATTCAATAGCGAGAAGGAGAAGATCATGAATGGGGCTGCAGCTGAGTTTACAACATTGGGAATTTTGAAAATCCTTTCAAAAGTAAAGACAAAATCTCCTTTTCCCTTTGTATCCCCTTCCTAAGCAAGTTCTGCAGAAAGAAGCCATTGACTCCATTTACCCAATAAAGGCACTAAGTCTACTCGTTCCCCTCGTATCACAAGGAGACGAGGTCCCCAATTGGAGCCTATGTTGAAACAATTTTTAAAGTTTTTATTTCTAAGGCTAAAATTTTCCTTTTTCGGGTTTCGTCTTTTCATAAAGCATAACCCTCACTATCATTTCCAAAAGGCCGGTACCAAAATCTTGACAAGCTTTATTTTTTAAATAATAAAAGGAAAAAAAAAACAAAAATGTTATAAAAGTCCCAACGCGCTTTCTATAAAGTTATTTTTTTTTAATCATGATAAGCTTAAAACCTAAAAGAGTTAAGACTAACTTTAAAAAAAAATTCGGGATTCAAGGTTTACTGAGAACATATGTTTTAATACATATTTAATCACGAAATCCCAATCCCCGATTTCTCGAAAGAATGAAAGTTAGTTTAAATCCTGATTAATTAATTCACTAATATGGAAGTTAAGGCCTAACTTAATCTCATCGTGATTTCGCAATTTCGGGAATCAGGGTTTATCGATGACATACCTCATGTATCCACGATCCTCAAAACCCCGAAACGTGAAGCCTCGAACCATAATCAGCTTTTAAACCAGACTAACTCTATTTTAAAAACACGATTAACAGTAATTAAACTGCTTTGGTATTTTCTTATTTTCGGTACCGCTGAATGAAAATTTTCAAATTTTGAATCTGGGATTGTCGAAATATGACCACTATTAATAAACAGATAGTTGATAAATGTTGTGATAGTAATGTGTATCTCAGAAATATTTCTTGCATAAAATGTAATTAATTACAGGTCAGTTGTGTCAGTGTTTTCGTTATAAAATGAGTTTAAGGCGAATTAAAAGTCTGTGTTCCAAAAACTATGCTTGTTCTGTCTTTCAAACGTAATTCACATTTGGCCAAGCTCATACGTTTCTTTTCTATGATAGGTTTTCCTTCTAACATAAAGCTATGGCGCCAAAGAAAGCACCAAAGAAAACTCCAAAGCAATAGTCGACTAGTTCATTGATGAAAACTTCTCTTACATTAGGGTTTATGGGTGCTCAATCCCCCCTCATGCGCTTCCAAAATTCCTCCTGGACAGACTGGTATTGAGGGAGGTAGAACATCAAATAGTGAAAGGTGGTATTGGAATAGAGCTAAAGGCAGCTCAAAAGAAATCCTGGCCAATATTCCCTGTACATATCGGGAAATTTTCATTGCTAAACCTAGGCCATTCTAAAGTGGAAGCCGAAGCACTAGAAGAAATTAAACTGGTAGATATCGAACACAGAAAGCATGACCCTTATCAATTAGTAAACATACATTTGATGCACTGCAATATGAAATCTTATGAACATGAAAATTCTGTTTATGATGATATATTCAAAGAGGTTAAAACCTATGAGGAGGTATTGAACAGGGTATGGGCCTTATCACCTGACTTACAGACTGGTTTCATGTCCTTCCAAAGTCACAGGTGAAGTTGTTTGCCAAAGATTTTGCAGGGTGAATCCACGACCCCTCCTCCAGAGCAGGAAGGGCCTCCCCCAGGTTTTGAAACAAATGCATAGGATAAAGAAAATACAAATGGAAATATGAAGGAGATTGAAATGCCTTCACAAGAAACAGAAGTTCCTCAGACAGAGAAATCAGAGTCAGGTAAAGGAAAGGAGTTGGAAACATCCCCAGAAATCCCTGAGGATTTTCCCACAAAAGTAGGAGGAACAACATCAACGGAGCTTGGAAGTCCTATTACTTCTTTGACCCCATTACAGTCTACCTATGGAAACCCCCAAGAAGGAGCTCTTTATGTTAGTGATCTCGAACCTATTTCTAGGGATGAGATTCCTTCCTCTGATTACTTTTTCAGTAAAAAGAGGAAGTCTATCCTGAAACATGAAATGCATCCAAGAGGAAACATGATGATAAAAAAGCACAAGATCATTGTAGATGGACAAAAACTTGAAGAGGGGGAGTTCACTATAGAAATAGAAGGAACAATGGGATCCTTAGCATCGACAAATTTATACTCTGTGGGTAATTTGAGAACTATGTTACAGTAGAAAGATCAGATGATAGCTCAGCTACAAAATCAATTAAAGGATACTGAAAGAAGTATCAGTCGGGAGATAAACAAGGGTCTAGAACGAGCCCGATTCAATGACATTCAAGAGATTCAAAAACTGAAAGCAAGCTTAGATGAAGCAAACCTGAAGATACAGGTTAGTCAAGCACAGGTCCTACAACAAGAAGAAATTAGTAGACAATTACAAAATAAGATTAATTCCATTCAAAATCAAGTGGTAGAGCTTGAAATCTTCCAAGCCCAGGTGTTGGAAATACATACAAAGATAGAAAAAGAGAAACAAGGAGTGTTTTTTAAGCTGGAATTTATTCAGAATTACTTTCAGGAAACAAGTAAATCCTTGGAGAGTATTCTCCTAAAAGAGAGAGAAGTGAAAGCAACCAGAACAACTTTTCAAAAAGCAGTGGCTCTTTCAACAAAAGAGGAGTTAGGAGAGACTCAAAAGCTATATGTTTCAGAGCAGATTAAAGGTGATATAATACTCAAGGTATGGGAGGAAAACCTCACAGAAAACAAGAAAATAACTAGAGAGGTTAATGACGACTGTCAAGGAATTTTCGACCTTTTAGAGAAAGCTTCATTGAACATTGGAAGAAACAACTGTCTAGGGTTGTTAGGAGAAATTAACATTGTTAAGCATCAGTTAAGATTCAAGGAGGATCTGGAAGAAATTCAGGTAGAGATCCCACAAATAAAGGTAATCAATGTCACTCAAATCGACAAATGGATAGTGATGCCAAACTTAAAGTTACAAACTATTAAGTTCACAAGAAAGATAATCAAAGACTGTCTGCCTAAACTACAGAAAAAGTTCTTCCTATTTGAGGCAAAAGATATTCCAAAAGCTCCCAGAGTTTTGGTGCAGTTTCTGGGAAAATGTATTTGTTGTCTTAAAACAAAAGAAGGAAGTTCATCAACACAGACATGAAATATTGTTTTGGATATTTTCATCATTGAAATAATAAAGCAGTTAAAATAGAAATGTAAACGGTTCAACATTGCTCATTCATGTAACCGGTAGTCTTCGGAAATTAGTTAATCATCAACAGAAAAGGAAAGTTGGGTGATCGTGTATAAATATAATTTCACAATACTGAGAAAAGGATTTTGTTTTTTGGGAGCCGATTGTATTAGAAGTTTTTCGATTTACAATGATATAGATAATGCAAAAGAGATTCTGAATTTTGTCACCTTGAAGCTATGTGTTCCTTCACTCTGTTTTCAATATCTTTCAACATCTTTCTTTCCATGTCTTTCTAATGAATGATTAGCTATAGTTTAATTCAAAATTCTACTATAGTTTGAATTTATTTGATTATCTAATCATTTACAGTTTTTCCTCTGTGATTGTTATCAACAGTTTCAATACCTGTAGGTCATTTGGATGTTTATATCGTATACTTCATTAGAAATTTTGTTTTTCTCTCCTTCTTCTGTTATGATATGAGATTCTTTCATGATTAAAGCCTCATATTTTCGGCAGCGTTACTTTTGTTATTATTTTACTATTCTCAAATTGTTTCAAGTACAAGAAACGACCTCTACTGTTATTGTGTTATTATTTTGAGTTCCAAAATTCTTTCTCTATTTTATCCCTCAAAACTGAAGCAAAAAATATTTAAACATTTTATAATTCAATAAAATTTTACTCCCCGTGACTATCCCAAATAATAGATAGCCTAACATAGAACCTGGCCTTCAAGATCAAACTAGCATTGCTTTGAACTTATTTAATACTATCCTGCAAACAACAACCACCCGGGTTGAATTAGAATGCTTGTGGGCAGTTATCGAGAGAGATATCAGCATCCAAGAACAATGGGAAGTTAGACAGAGATAGTTGAGAAACCAACTCTGATTTACCCTTCACAATTGATTCTTACCCCTTAATTCTCTTTATCTTTTCGGATGCCTTGACGGTATACTTTAGAGACTTAAAGTATAAACTTAGGAACAACAGGTGTATCAGATCCTTTGCTATATATTGTTCAGGAGTCAGACCTACCTGTAACCCTAGTTATTGTGTAAAGTGTATAGGTTGGCCCTATCTCATTGTGTCTAAAGATAAACTGCAAAAGATAATTAATAGTAATATTAATATTAATTATTATAATAATAATAAATTAATATGTCTAAGTGAAGTCGGCCCTATTGTGCCAATAGACACTTCAGTTGATAGGACAAGTCTAATATAAGTAAGAGGAAATCTTTCATTTGTAGACACACACTCACTTGTAAGTTTTGGAAATTTCAGCAAGTACACTTCTTGGTTAAAGTTGTGCACCTGTCTTGGGCGCTAGGGTTTCTAGGTTTTGTGCACCCTCTTGTGTGCTAGGATATTCTTGGTGGTAAAGGCCTTTCTCTTGAAGATTATAGCAAAGGATTTGGATGGGTTTTTCTCCCTTGTTTGAGAAGGGTTTCCCAGGATACATCTTGTGTTCTTATGCATGGTGCATCTTCATGTGATCTTGGTTGTTGCAACATATATGGTTATGGTTAATTATTAAAATGGAATGAACTTCATGCTTAAACTAATGCTATGAAAAACTAACATTTTTCTCTCCCTCCCCGAGGTGAATTCTCATTTCCTAGTTGAGGAACTAAAGTGCACACACACAACTCACTTGTTTGTTGGGGCACCCTCATGTTGTTGGGCATTTCACTTGTTGTTGGACACATCTCTCATGAATATATCCTTCCCACATATATTGTCGGGCATTTAAATTGTTGTTGGGTGTTTAATTTGATTTTTGGGGCGAGTTTCATCTTGCATGTGCACTTCAAATGCTTGTTGGGTCGATTGCATATTTTTTACATCCATTTTCTTGCTAAGGCAATTTTTGTCTTTGTTAGGTGCTCCATTCACCAAGTGGGTGCACCATTATTTGGGTATTTGTTGTTTAAATTGCACATGACCTCACTCCACCAATTGGGCACACCATTCCTTGGGTATTTACTGTCTGCGCTACCTATGACTTCACACTAGCAGTTGGGTGCTCATCCATTGCTCTCTTTTTACTCAACATACCTCCAAAAAAACCCTAGCGTGTAGGTTTGAACATGAACCTTATTCAAGAAAGACTCCATGCACATTCATCTTGTTATATAAATGTCTGAGCGTGAGCTCTATACAGAGGAAAGATCCCACACACCTACTCTTCATTGTCCAAGTGTAGCACTAGAACCTTAGCTAGTGGAGAAACCATGATATGTTTCATTTGTCAATTGACGTGCCAAAAACCTAACCCTAATCCACCTTGAGCACTTGGTGTAACATCTCATTATTCCACATTCTCAACCTAGTCCTAGGGTGCTCGAGGAATTCCATTTTACTATCAAAGCGTTTTAATCTTAGTCACATTGTTCAGTTACCACCTCTTTTTGTTGTTCCTCATTATCTCATGGCTCAGGTGTTGCATTGAACGCCCACTTGGATAGTTAGTGAATATTCTATCTTTCTCACACATGCCATTACTGCTTTGGACGTTGAACCCCATGTTAGCCATGTAAACATGCTTCTCGTCAGGGAATATGAGAGGTGGATTTACAATCAGTGAAGTGACACATAGGTGGAAGGCCTTGCATTCAAAAAAATTGTTGAATAGAATGTGGTTGAGAAGTTGAGGAATAGTGAGAAGCATCTTCCCTTTGATAGCATGGAACTATGTCTCATATATGAATAATAACACTTTCATTTTTTAATGCCACCTTGGTATTACTATTGACTAAATTCAGTGAAGACTTGTATCATCAGGAAAAGAAGAAAGGACATTTCCCAAGGCAGAGGACTGAGGCTTGGTAGCCTCCATAAGACATAGAACCCTATGCAAAGCCTTAGAGACAAAACTAAGGTAGAGAAAAAAAAAGATAATTTTGCACAGGTATCCATGTTGGCGAAGCAAGTGGGATATGAGCCCCTCAATGATGGATCAATGATACACATATATATACATGATCTATGAACTTTGAATAATTTCATCTTCCAAGAGGTATCTTGGACTCCCAATGGCAATTCCTATTCACTTGTGATTTTTCATATTCCTTCTCAGGTGAATAATCATAACCTCAATAGATTAGGTTTCCAACATTCCTCCCTTAATCCGAAGGGGTGTATGTGAGTCCAATCAGAGAGATGAAATCTAGAAGTGGACAGTTACCAATGGCTAAATGTGCCTCTGAATATGGTGGTCTAGGGATGACCACAAATCAAATGGCTAGTTGAAGCTGATGTCTTCCACTAAATGGTGGTTTAAGGAAGACCACAAACTTTGGAACTTAGATCTAAGGCTCAGTGGTTCCTAAAACATTTCCTAATTTAGCTGGAATCTTAATCGTGTCTTCTTCTGATTGGAAGGGATCTCAAATGGTGGTTTAAATATGACCACAAACTATTGTTTAGTAGAAGCTATAAGTCTTCTACTAAATGGTGGTTTAAGGAAGAGCATAAACCAAATCATGTTGATGGAATATGGCTCTAACTCTAGATCACTTGTTCTTGCTTGATTGATAGGAATTTAAAACTTGAAGCTTGACTATCTAATATTATACCCCCCTATCAGCTACAAGGTGAGAAGGTGAAAACATTTCTACAGTAAGATGTATCTGTGGTGAACCAACCTGGCTCATGAGTTAATAATCCAAAATACTTGGAATATAAAGATATCCATATAGGAGAGTATTATATATTAAATAATAATGTATACGAATATGAGATATGAAATTGATGAGTACAATGAGAATGAGGGCCATATATACACACGTAGGGGTTCCCTTTCATGTGACCTTTCATTAGAAAGGAGGTTAAATAATCCAAAATACTTGGAACACAATGTAGAAATCCATTTAGNTATATATATATATATATACAAAGAGAATGAGGGCCATATATACCCACACATGGGTGCCCTTTCATGAAAAGACATAACCTTTCATTAGGAAGGCATCTCTTCATTATTAATCATTGACTATTGACTATTTATTATGAAATATATTTTATAATGTATTTACATTTATTATTATATATTGTGTTCATAACAATATCAATACTTGAGAATGAATTATTCTATATGACTGATATATCTTCTTGGTTTTTGATGACCATTACTAAGAAATGATCCACACATAGTGATTCTTTACTCTTGTAGGATTCTTACATTTGGAACATATATCTAAAGGATGATTATGCTTTTCAAAATGCTCACAAGGATAAAGATCAAAACACTAATCCACCATGTGGCCAACTCAATGACAATGTTGAAATTTAGGAATATGATCTTGAGCTAGAGCAAGTGAAAACGATTTTTCTTGAAGGAATCCAACACTCTAGAACTGGATTGGTTTGGAACAATCTAGAATCTGATAAGTCACTTTCATTTTGTATCCAAGACCCATTCCACGCTTATTGTTGATGATTCCTTCCCAAGGTCTAATGATGAGCTTGGAAAGTGAAAATGGAACTTGTTTATGAAAAAAATTCATCTTCTTTGAATTTGCTTCTGAAGTGGCATCACTAATTTGATCATGTGTTGGCTGCTGATAGGAATCATTCTCAAATTCAAAGAGATTTTTTCTAAACAAGGACTAGTTCAAAATGTTGATTCTTTTGTTGTATTTTATCTTGTTGGAGTTTTGATTCGAATTGGAGAAATTCGATTTTGTCCCGTGAATCTTGTAAATATGTTAGAACATTAGTGAGAGTTGCTTTGTCAAGTGTGATTGTATTGTCGATAGTAGATAGTATTATAGTATTCAGTAACTCTAATAATTCATCAATTCAAGTCATTTACAGACTGACTTAGACCTTAAAGGGTTTCTTGCAACTTCACCCTCATAGAAATTTGAAAAAGATTCATCCAATGCTTCATATATACAATGCTCTAATACCACTAATAGGCTAGGTATGGGCAACAATCGTAACTCCACATTTTAACAATTAGACTCAACAATTCAAACTCAACAAATGGAGGGTGTCGGCCTCTACAGGAAATGCACCCATTTACAATGTAATCCAACTTTATTTTTAAAAAAGTACAACTAAATTTACAAAAGACTATTTGTAAGTTACAATTATTCTTGATTCTAGAGTTGAATTAATCTTCAACATTGAATGTGTCGTCAATGCTTTGAGTTTGTCGGTCTCTATGATCTTCATTGCCAAGCAAGAAAGTCTTGTTTGATTAAAAAACTTTAATGATCATGTAAGGGAACCAAAAATTTCACATCCATTCCCATGTCGACTTTTGTATACATAGATTGCATATTGGTGGGTTGCCTTATCTATTGAAAAAATTGGAGGTGATCCACACCATTTGACTCAACGAACCATGTGATGTGTTTTCCATTCAGTAATCTGACTCAAGATTAGCTCTATTTTCCTGTTGATATGTGGATGATGGCTAGTGTAGATTGTTGAAATGAGAATGACTTTGAAGTTGCACGTCGTTGCTTGCAGAGAATCAACATATCGTTGTGGGTGGATTGTTGAGAGCAATCTCAGTATTCAAGAAGTTAATCAAAAAAATAAAAGATATCCATCTGGGTAATCACTCAGGCATTCCATTTGCAATTGTTATCTTAGAAAACAAAAGTTTATTCCGTGAGAAAAAATCATTTTTCACTTGCAGTGGTCATTTTTCATTCTTCGATGAATTTTATCAGCAAGATTTTCTCATTAAACACCTATTTTTTCAATCAATATTGAGAGGGATTTGATATATATTTGAAATATATTTCCAATGCTATGCTATATGCTTAATTTGGCTTTGCATAGTGGTTGTAATCTGCATTTTAATGTATGCACACCCTGCGATTGCACAAATTCCAGTTTGAACAAAGACAAACTGAATCTTGGAAATAAAAAAATACCCTTTGGTGTGTATTTCAATCTATTTTCCAACACAACTAAAATCATTCTAAACAGATAAATATTGAAAAATAAATCTAAATTTTACCAACAGACGCTCCAAAATCAGTGAATTTCCCCTTCAATGATGTCTTCTCCTTGGATTGTATGCATTTACAACCTTGATTCTCTCTTCTTCATCGTAAATCTTCTTCATTGGATCAATGATGGTCTCCCATGGAGCACTACCATAAAATTTGAATTCCTCACCTCCCATGGAAAACTACCATGGAGATATCAGGCCCTTAAGACTAAAGGTGTTCTGATACAATTGTTAGAATACACTTGAATGGAGATCAATGTGATATCCATTTTATTAATATGATACATATATAAATAAATGATCTATGACTTTTGGGTTCATCTTCCAAGAGGTCTCTTGGACTCCCGACGACAACTCATATTCACTTGTGACTTTTCATATTCCTTCTCAAATGAATAATCATAACCTTAACGGATTAGGTTTCCAACAAATTCAAATTTTGAAAAAACCCAAAACCTATTTATTTTTCTTGGTCTTAATATTGTGGAGCCTTAAAAATAACCTTTCCTTCTTTTAAAATAAAGAAACTTGTAATGCCATGTAAAAGTAAGTTAGGGAAAGCACAGGAAAACAAAATAACACAAGTGTGTGTGTGTAGAGAGAGAGAGAGCCTTGGTGACAAAGTATAGACTTTTGTTTTCGTTATCAAGGTAATATGAGAGGGAAATTGTTTATTGAGATGGTTTTTATCTTTTTTCTAATGGAATTCTATCTTTGGTTCCCCCAATATTGTTATTCACTTTTGCTACAAGTTCCCTCGCTATAATATTTTTATCTTCTTATATTTCCTAGGAGGATCTTTCTTATTTAGATGTTTAGATGTTATAATTGTCTTTTTTACGTTCTTTGTTGCCTTTTAGTTCAAACTGGCTTTGTTTTTGGCCTATTTACCATTGGATATGTAATTTCTTTATTACATTATTTTGTATTATTGGGGTTTTCCTTTTTTAGGTCTCAACTTGCTCTTCTCTTCCTCATTTTTGGTTCCCATAAACCGTTCACTTCCAAAGTTAAATCGGTAGCTTCATGCGAAAGTAGGAAGAAGTGAGGTGTCCATAAGCATGATAGTTTCTGCAACGATACATATGTTCTCACAGTTAGATTTTGAGTCCGAAAAATTCCATTCCCCTGTAAAATTTAAAGTGTCTAGAAGGCCTTTGAGAACATCTATCTTTACACATATTCATTAATGAGAACATTTCTTATAGAGGGGTTATTTTTCCTAAAAACTTTCCCAAGTGTTCTCCAATAGTTTTTAAAAATTCATCATTGCAAATTTGAAAGTCTTACATGGAATAAGATCATGGAATCGAACTCTTGTCAAGGTAAGTTAAGAGTGGGTGCTACGACTTTAGGGTAAGGACAAACCATTTCCAAAGGGGCTCTTAGATAGTTTTACAAGTTTGTCTTCTTACGAGACCAAAATTATAATAAAAAACTAATAAGACATTACTTAAACTTAAATTAATTGGATTTAAAAAGGTTCAAGATTGAAAAATCCTAAAGAATAAACTCTTTAATAAGGACAAAAACCCCATTGAATATGCAAACTAAACTTAAATTAATTGGATTTAAAAAGGTTCAAGATTGAAAAATCCTAAAGAATAAACTCTTTAATAAGGGCAAAACCCCCATTGAATATGCAAACTAGAAGAGGAAATATGAGTAATCAAGGGAGACATATGACGGACTCTAAGAAATAGTTAAGAGTGGTAAGAAATCATCTCTATTCTAGAGGCACAAGTGACCACAATAGGGAGTTAAATTTTATTTATTATTAATATATAATTTAAATATAACATAAATATGCAATGAGGGAGTTTTTAACAAATTTTGATTTGCAATGAGGGCGTTTTCAACAAATTTTGAATACAATTAGGGATTTGCTAGATCCACTATGGTTATAGTTTGGTTGGTAACTCTTGTTGTGTAACTTTTGTGGTTTATGGTGCTTCCTCTCATTAGTCGGTGCATGTATGGGCAACACTAGTCCTAGTGGGTGCCCTTGCCTCCTAGTGAAGTGTTGACTCTCTTATGATGGCACACATTTCATCTCATAAGAAATATGTTGAGAAACTAAGTGACAAATTTGTTGTGGGGGAAATCACCCCTTAATATGTTAGAGTTGTAGGTGGGGCTCACTAGATTCTTTCCTAGCTCTCTTTAGCCTCAATGGTTCCTCCCATCAAAGGAGAAGGCCCTATGAAGTCCATTTTAGTCAAATATTGTCTCTTTCTCTTGAGGAAGACTTGCACCCCATGTTTGCTCCTAATTGAACACCCCTAGGCCAAGAAGGATGAAGTTTATTATTAGACCCATGGAATGGCCTATAGATTCAACAATGTATGGATAAAGCTAGATGATCTCAAAGCTTGGATTTATGAAAATTGGGGTTTCTTATTGGAGGATAAAATGGTGATCCACCCTTGTGCCAAGGTATTTTTTTATCATCGAGTTTCTCTATTTTGTTGAAAAATTAAGAGACTTTCACAATGACCCCTAGATTCTACTTAAGGATGACCTCTTTTCGAGGCCTTGGAATCCAAGATTCAATCCAAAAATTGAATTACTAGGTTCAATCTTGATCTGGGTGTGAATGCCTAAACTACCTCTTGAATATTGGAAAAATCTCTTGCCACCATTAGTAATACTTTGTGAAATTTTATCACCTTGGCACTAGAGTCAATAAATTTACCAACTTCTACCTTTTTGTGAATCTTTATTGAAGGCTAACTTGAGCAAGAGTCTTCCTAAAAAATCATTTTGGAGTGTGATGGCTATAAGTGGACCCCAAGTGTTGGATTACAAACACATTGATTTTCATTATAGTGTCTCCTTTGAGAACATACACCCTGTTGCTTCCTTCCCATAGACTAATGCTTCTTAGACAAAAAGAAAAGAAATCAAGATCAAGGACTCTAAGTCCAATCAAAATTGGGTGGAACCAATCATAAATAAAGCTAATCACTAGTTAGTTAACTATGCATATGGCCTAGCTCCACCCCTTAATGAGACCAGTGTTGCTCCTAGCATAGATTAGGAGGTTATACCAAATAAATATGTGGAAACATCCCCCATACAGGAACTATCTTACTAGTTTGCTAATCCCTTAGGAATGGCAACTAGGGAAGATGATAACTAATTGGAAAAAAAAGAGAACCAATCCATTTTGATAATATGAATAAATAAAGGAAATCACGACTGTAATAGAATCCAATAGCTTCGAAGAGACTTGCTTTAGAGCATGCATATAAAGGATGGCTAGAAATAATGAAAACAAGAAAAAGAAAGGCAACCTTTTAAATTATAAGATGTTTCAATCTAGTAATGTAAAAATCTCTGCCACTTAATGTAAACTAAAACATTATCAATCTAGATTCTAAATGATGTGTCACTTAAGAATTTGGATATGCTTTTAGTAAACAATTTAATTAGTTCACATCTGGCTTAGAACCACTTAAGCTAACCCTTGGGGATATACAATTTCGTTATGTTATATGATATAATTAGTTATTAATATACAAAGACCCAAGTTCAAATCCCAATGAGCTTTCTCTTGCACTTCATGATGTATTTCCAAGTGTATCTACTTAGTGGTAGTGATCCTCTCTCTATTAAAGGAGATAATTATGTTGATTAGTGAGTTTTTCCATATACTTGTGGCTAACCTTGATTGTGATTAATGTAATTTGAGTCATCTTAGTATCCTCTTTCTCACTCATAAAAATGCAAGAGAAAGAGGTGGAGTTTTCCCTTGGGTTTTCAATCCATTGGGATGTTTCCCTTAAAAAAAAAAATTAGTTATTAATATAGTAATTATACATAACATATAAGTATGAGATATACTTATAATAAAATATAGTTATTATATTATGTAATTTCCTACATGAAGCATTGATTTTGAGGGTCTATGTACTATTTAATTTTTAGGGGAGTCATTTAATCATGTAGCAAACTTTTTTCTGGTTACTTGAACATAATGATATATGAAGACAAAGTTTTCATCAATATATAATTTTGATCAAATTCTTGATGATCTAATTTTTTTGAATTTGTAAATAAATAAATAAATGATTTTTTTATTACACTATAAACTCATTCTGATTCTTAAGATCAAAAAGTATAATTGTTATTAATAATATATAATAATATTGTATCTATATATAATAAATTATTCTCATATAACAATATATAATATTAATTATCTATTTTAAATATTAACAACATATAGATTATGTCACATGATGAGGATAGCACATCAATTCACATGTCCATCTCATGAGAAAGATAACTGTTTTTACATATCTTAGGAACAAATCTTATTTATAATAAAAAATTGTTTATAAAAACATTATTATATATATAAAGACATACAATCTGACCGTCGAGCCCTCACCTCTCCTCAGTATCCCTTGTAACCCTACTTTGAAGCCCGTTCGACCGCTTTATATATATATATATATATATAAAGGTCTTATTTCTAAATATACAATTAGTAAAAGGCTCGAGGAAATCTCTCAATGATACACATTAAACCAAGATTTGTGGAGGGTTATATTACCCCTTCTGAGTGTTAATTTCAAACATCATGGAATGCATTTCACGCGTCGTCAGGTTGGCGGGTTCACAAAACCTCTAATCCTTAATTTCTCTTCGTCGTACCCGCCACCTTCGCACTTATAAGTATGCAATAAATAAGCTTTACTGCTAACAACTCATCATGCAACACCCGTAGAGATTTTCATTAATGAGCGAAAGGCTCGAGGATATTTCCCATTCACACGCATTCGACCAACATTTGTGGAGGGTTATATTATCCCCTCCAACTGTTCATTTCAAGCATCGTCTGGAGAAAACAGACGTTCTCGTAAACTTATGGCACCAACTCGACAATAGTTATGTGGAGATATAGTGAACACCTTCGGGCATGAGGAATAGAACTTCCATTGGTCCAGGGTATACTCTTACTACTCATCCCCTGCTGCCCAAAAAGAAATAATTTGGACCTCTGGAATTGCTCGTGCAGGATGTGTCCCTAAATTTTTTTACTGTAAGGAGCTGGTCTTTTGGTGCGTCGATAGATATATTTCAGGGACCACTCTCATGTTTCTTTGTCACCCCAGGTCTTCCACAAGATGTTAAGATTGTCGGAGCCAACATTGACCTTCAGAGGAGAAGACTCCAAGCAGTTCCTAAAAAATCATGATAACGGGTTGGACCTCTTGCCCGAGTTCCTAGAAGACCCAGTGATAGTTTCTGAAGATACCACAAGCTTGCAGGTTAGTTCATTTAGAAATCCATTCCGGGAAATTTCCTGGTTGTTTAAAAGAATAACGAGACAAGAATCCACAACAAGTATTTCCCGCATGGTTCTTTATATTTTGTATTTCATAGTCAAGGAACAAGCCATTTTTTATTGGGGAAAGCTAATTTCCATTAAAATATGTTCCCAATTGTCACGCTTCAAAAAGGAGAAGAAATTTTATATGTCATCCTACTTGGTTTTCGCAATAGCACATTGCTGTCCATTTCCAAAATTGTCTGTGTCCAAGAAGGTAAACTGGGAATTCGATCTAGTAACCTTCTGGTACCAAGCCTTATGGAGGCACAATCTCCCACTATTTTTATGAGGTTTTTAATGAATTTGTCTTTGTTTTCAAAGATTTATTGTTAGGAAAGGATGCTCCCCCCAATGTCTGACTAGGCAACCAAGTTTTTGGACAATAAGGGGGGACTTGAACAAATGGAGAATTACAGTGTGATAAGGATTTTTGGCTCCAAGGAAAATCTTGCTTTCCTTCCATGTTGCCTTCTATTTGTTACAGAAATAGAAAGGAAATACAACTATTGGTTGCATATATTCGATGAGAAGAGAAAAAAATAGTTCATTCCTCTGCCTTGGAAAGTCGGGAACTTCGTGTTGAGGAACGCCAACAAAATCTATGAATTCCTTGTTAGAATATAGAAGATGGTGTGCTCGTTTTACCATTGACGATACCCTTGTCACCCAACCACAGGCTGAAGCCTCCCTCCGAGCACCTTAACCTTGACCTGAGAATTCCTCCGGAAGCAAACCCTAGGCTAGATAGCCAAACAAAGAGTAGCGCATCAATCCCTAAGGATAGCGCATCACAAAAGACTGATCATATGTTCCAAACCCTAGCCAAGAGATATCCAAGCCAATACTGAAACTAGTTGTTGCTGTAGCTACACCTGCAACCCTCCTCCAAACCTGCGCACCAACTGCAACTGCAGTGCGCACCTACTGGGAAAACTGCAATCCTGAGATGTGACAAATGAGAACTGGCGCCCTGTATTTATAGTAATCCTGCCAGTTTACTGGGGCCAACTTCTCTTTCTGGGTATGTGTCTGTTTAGTATATTATTATTAATTCTGGTCGACTTCTTCTCTTGGAGGCTAATAGCCTAATATAAATTTTCTTCTTGAGCTGGCAAGGCTTCTAGGGTTATTATCCAATTCATTTAGGGTTTCTCTTGCTTCCTGGAGTCTTCTATTCTCGTCAGGTTCACATGTAGAGGTAAATACCTCCCGCAACTACCATAATATTAACACTCCCTCCTAGCTAGAGAGGTATTTACAGGTAATGGACTTGAGCACAAAACAT
>ML785912.1:790299-820859 GCA_009831015.1 Picea engelmannii | reverse complement strand
GCCCTGCTCGGGTACTATTCCGATCAGTGGGTAGACGAACCCATCCTTGGTTTTCTCTCTATCTTTTCAAATGATGAACAACCAACCACCCAATTCGATTACAACACCTTCTTGGCCCATAACATCCATGAACAACTGGTGAACTTCACCACTGAAGGCATGTTCATGTACTCGTCCATCCTAGCTTACATGTTCGTCTACTTCCAAGCAGACAGATTCAATTTCTCGATGCAGAAGATGGACGTCGACGGGAAGCCACAACCGGTCACAGCATGGACGTCTCTTCTAAAGTGCAATTCTGCCGAATACGACTTCGCAGCGTTCATTGATCAGTTTTACCACCCTGTGGTAAGTATGCTGACTGGCGTGCCTGAGCCACGAGTAAATGACGAAGTCCGGAGAGTTCTACACCTCTCAGAAAATGCAAAGACAGGAGACTGGTACTTGTACCAGAATCACTCCAAGATCCGAGTCTACGGGTGCAAGTTGGCACCATACAAGCTTCCTAGATATATGCCGGTAAGAGTTTTCGCACTGGAATATATTAGGCAAATTATGAATTCTGATGATGTTCATTTTGTTTCCCTCAAAAAGAAGCAACAGTTGCGGATTAAAGGGCAGATAGGTTCATTCATCTGCAACAACAGAGGCGCAGGTGACGAAGCAGACAAATTGTTGAGGGAAATGAAATTCCCCACAAATTTCACATGGCGTTATGATCCCTGCGGGATCATTTCAGAGATGAGAGTCAGAAATAAAAATGCCCCATATGCACATGAGCCCAGACCCGAAATCGAAAGGTTTTCTAATCAAACAGAATGGGAACCTGATACGTTGGTGGACGTAGGACCAACTGTCGGGATGGAAAAGTAGGTAGCCTCAACAAGCGCGCTCCCCACTGCCACACCTCAGAATCCCAAGGAAAAGAGGCCTCGACAAGAATCGTCTTCTCCGGTAACAGAGGTGTCTTCGGAGGAATTTAATATGCACGCCAAAAGGCCAAGGACTGTCCCAACGGCGGGCATGACAGTGGAGGAGGAGATCACAACCACCACAGTGGCCTCCCCAGGGGTCAAGCCCATAAGTCTACCTTTCGGTTTGAGTCAACACACGGAGATAGAGAAGGCATTGAAAACCACAGACTCTCCCTTAGATACTCCACCAAGCAAGACCGGGCCCAAATTGGGCGTTTTTTAGAAATACGACTTAATCAAAAAGAGGAACCAGACCCTGACTAGCAGTGCCTATGCCCAATTTCAGAAGCAGTCAGCCAAAACTCAACAAAGGCTCCTTTCAGCATTCGATACAGAGAAAGGGAGGATGCATATGGCCTACCTCCATGCACAAGTGCCGGATCCCAAAGTAATGTCCAATTACAAAAGGGTCACAGTCGAGTTCCAGGCCAAGGACGTGCACCCAGCGGACCAGATGGATCTGCATAAGCAGACCGGAGAGATGGTTTTCCACACTTTATCCCACGCTACAGCTTCTGCTTCAAAGTATCGGGTAGCTTTGAGCACTGCCCAGACACAGCTAAAGATGGAGAAAATATCATCTTTCGCGAAGGAAAACAAAATCAAAACATTGGAGGAGTTGGTCCTCAAGATTGGATACGACCCTGCGAATGTCAAAGCAGCTGAAGAAATGATTAAGAAGAAAAACACTGACATCGCATCCTTAAGGAAGCAGCTAAAGCTCCCTCCAACAGAGGATCCGCAAACGAGGGAAATAGCCGAAAAAGAAGGGGAAAAAGATGAAATGCTGAGATTACTCATGGAGCAGAACGATCAATTAAGGGAGATGGAGGCCGAGATGGAAAAAATGTTAAAGGAGAAAGAGAAGACGAAGACAATGGAAGGCATCCCCCTAAGTTCTATCCCCATTGCAGGATTGAGTACAGCAACAGTGACAACAGTTCCATCCACAACAGCAGGGCAAGTACCAGAAGGCACCATAGATCTGGCTAAGTCTATGGAGAGAATGAATTTGCAGGAGTCTGAAATCAGTAGACTCAAGAAAGAAATGGAAAATCTCCAAGAGCTGAAGACTTCTTTCCAAACAAGTCTATCCAAAGAGAAGCAGGTAAACGAGCAAATCCGGAAGGAACTACAACAACTCCAAAAGCAGACCATGGCAGGGAAGACTCTGGCCGAGGCCAAAGAAGTGATATGGACTGATATTTCCAAGTCCATAAATGAAATATGGCCTATGTTTCAAATAATGTTTGAGCAAAACGAGTTGCTCGAAAGGAGAAAACAAGCGGTGGAGGAAATCAGGACAAAGCTGGGAGACATGCCAACCCAAGCTAATGAAATCATAAGGTTCCTAAATTCAAAAACCAGGGAGGAACTGGAAGAATTGAAAATCGAGGACAGGACAGAAACTATATTGGAGGTGAAAAGAGTTCTGACCAAAAGAGGCCTCATGCTCTAGCTTGAGGAGAAAATCCAAGTTATGGATCAAGGAGTGAAAATGTTTTTCCACAAGATAGATTCTCTACAAAGAAAAGACCTACCTGGTATGAAGGTCATCAATGATAAATTGATGACACTCCCCGATTATAAGAAGAAGTTGACTGAAGCTTCTAGTTCCAAATTTGCAGGGGTACAAGGGAGTGTCACGGGAAAAGCATTCATAGAAGCCCTGCAGTTGGATATTGATATCCAACATGAAATTAAGCATATATTCGTCATCAAGCCCACATTTGCTAAATACACGGATATGGATGAAGTGTATAGGAGATTTCTTAAAATTACAGTGCCAAGTCATATCATATGGGAGGAGCTGTGCGATCTGCTAGATTAGCAGATGAGCTGTCACGATCCAATCACCTGTCCAGTCAAAAGGGGTTGCGAAGGCACCTCGCCAACGGCCTACCCAAAAGTTCAGCAAACAGTTGCATTGAGTCATCAAAGAAGATTTGATTAGTTAAGTTAGTTATGCTAAAAATAGGATGAGCGCGTCCTAATCAGTTGTGATAGGAACGTTTGTATTTTGGCTTATAAATACTTCTTTTTCCAATGTATTGGGGGTTGTTGATTCGCACATCCCATTGCTATCAAGCTGTAACAATTTTGAGAAGATCTACCATTAATAAAGAAGAGGAAATTTACAAGATTCTTGCGTATGTTCACTGGTGATGTGTTTCCCTAAGTTAATGTTTTATTTCTCCGTATTTCATTTTGTTGTCTGAATCTAATCTTTACGAATAGCGTTATGTTACAGGATTTATCTCTGATACCCTGTTTCCAATTCTAGAGGTTTAAGTGTTTATCTTCTAAATATCTTCGATTAAGAGATTCTTAAGTTCTTGTTGGTTGGAGTTATTTCCTTATCTTTTCTTCTGATCATCATTTAAATTATTAAAGATCCAGTGAATGTATTACCTCGCCTTGTGAAAGACTTCTTTAGCATTTCTGGTTGTATCTCGGGTTCCTTAAATACAGACCCCATAGCCCAATGGATGTGTAGTTTGTCTCAACCGATTTCAAAAAAAAAACCTTACAACAAAACCAACATTTTCTATAGCTAGCCTAATATCTTAATTTAAAACAAAGCTAAATTATACAGAGAGATCCCTCTCTGGAGCTGGAAGGGCTAGATCATATCTCTAAAAGTGGTTGGTTAAGGTTACCTTAGTATATTTCTTCTTTTTTCAACCTCTAGGAAATTTACCGAGTGCTAACAAGTTGTATGATTATATTTAATAGTGAACCTGGGAAGATCTCTAATACTTTCATAATAGAATCGCTAATGTATTTTTTCTCTTCTCTGTAGCGATCAAGTGATATCACCTACGATCGAATTTATCCCATGGCTGAAAATAGTGGACATACTTTGTAGCATCATCACCTGGGGATATAGAAACTGAGGTGCAATCTCTAGAGAATCCTAAAGAAGAAGAAGTAAACAAGCAGAGAAGACAATGTCGCTGGATACAAACGAGGGCAACATTGAAAGCTCAAGAATGCTCAAAACTTCTCAATGCTAAGCTTGTTGTCAAAGATTCAAGAAGGTCCAAGATTTCTAATTATGGAAATGTACTAAACAATGTTGAAGTCTTGTCTCAGAGAATGAATTTGTGTGTTCCTCATTTGAAAGGAGTCAAAATACCATATGTTCATGATGACAGAAGAGATGGAACACTTAGTATTCAAAATGAAGAACGTAATAATGTCAAAAGGTTGAAGCACAAAGATCTAATAGAAGCCATGGATCAGATTCATAATGGAATCTTTAAAAACTTTGAAAATTCTATTGAAAGCTCTACTGGGATTGAAAATATTGGTTATTCTAGAGCTCAGAGGAACAGTCCTTTGAACGTAGTGGCAAAGCAAAGGGTAGAAAAACACGAGATGGAGTTACTGACATATCGCTCTATGTTAGAGGCTTTATATGCTCAGAACCAGAGTTTCTTAACCTGGGAATGTCATTGTTTGTTGACCAACCTCCGTCTTGAATTGCACGTTACTAGTGATGAAAACACAGAGGAGTTGAAAAGGCTCACTTTTTAGTCCTAATGTGAGATTTTTGTGTCTTGTAAAAATGCATTCTATGAATATATCAAAGACAGGGAGCCAAAACATTATTAGGGCTTCAGTGAAAGCAATTGGCCTTTTGAAGTAATAATAATTAAACTCAATGCATTACTATTAACATTCAAAATGTTTATACTTTTTTGTGTATTCTTGCCATTAGGTAATCATACTCATGAAGGAAACAGATGTACACAAATCAATGTTTGTTGAATATCAACTCATATTTAGGAATTTGTCTTTGATAATGTTTGTTCCTTTGCGTGGCTTGGTCTTCGTTGGTCTTCGTTGTTGTTTTCCGAGTGATACATTATCAGTGCCTTTAAATATCTACTTACCTTGTATTGTTGGAATCACCTACAAAACATAGTGGTACAGATCCCACATACCTATGAATAGAAACTCCATAAAAAATAGCATTTGTACTAGATTCTAGACAATATACCAGAATATGGGACCATGTACTTGATCCAAAATACCTAAAATGTGATAGTAATGAAGTCATAACTTGAATATCAGGAGGAAGGTGTAACATCCATATTTCCCCAGTTTGTAATTAATCATTAATTATGATCACCATGCTATGGCATGGGAACAATGTAAATGTATTATTTTTTGAAGTGTCAATAACTGACTGTGGGGGTGAATCCTTGAAGTATTGGCCATGATATCACTAGAGGAAAGAATGGAAAAACTATAAGAAAGGGTTCATAATGTCAAATGACCCCAAATTTATTCTTGTTGGGAATAAGAAACCCCCTCCGGATCCCAAGGAGAGGAATCAATTAATGAAGGAAGGACTGATGGTTGAATAATCAACCACCCCCATGAATGGAAGCATGGTTTGGCTGAGGAGACAGGAGGCTGTCAGCTTGAAGTACCACAGAGTCCTGCAGACCCAAGATGACCTAAGTTTCCTTCTGACAGAAGGAACAGGATAGGTCAAGAACCATCTTGGGAAAGGCAGACATAAGTTATACACGTGCAAACAGATCAGGGAGAGGCGAGTGAGGCTCTACATAGAGCAAGAGAGACACCATACAAGAGCACATGCATAGAGGGGAACGTGCGACCCAGATATGCAGAAGAAAAGAGGAAGGTCGTGAGCTTGATGCGAAGGAAGCATCTGATAAACCTTGTAGGGTTGTTGTGACAAGAGAGGATCTTTGAGAAACAACAAAAGTTCCCTAGTGATATCATGGCTTGGCACGGGGGTGGCCAAAGTGCTAAGAATGAATGCATTTGAGACTATGGTTGGGTGGAAAGCCGAACACCCACAGTTAGTTGGTTGGTTGTAGCCTGTAATCAATAAGTACTTCTTTTTCCCTGTGCACTTAAATTAGAATGTATGATTTGAATGTCTGTGATGGTGATGCTTTGTGACTCTCGTGAAATTAAAGATTATAATTCCTAACTGCTCTTCTGTAAGACATTGTTTTTGAATGGGTGTAAGGTAATAAGTTTGGTCTTCGAGATGGTTCGAAAATACCTCACCCGGTTTTGGAACTTAAGTTCCGCGAATTTGAAGGCGCTTCCTTCAAACCAGTATCCTAAGAGACCACAGGATCATGCCCATGGCCTTAACCAAATCTCGGCTAAGAGTTGAGCTTACAGTTTGAGACTCATTAAAGAACCCATATGACCAAGGTCTGGGAACCCTGTGCTAGCCGAAAGGAGATAAGTCATTCTGGCTTTAGAACTCTGGGAGTTTGGAGCTCCGGGGTGTTGCAAACTTAACCAAATATTGGCCAAGGGGTATGACTGTAGCCTTTGGGGCTTGACAAAGATCCATATAACCAATACCTAGGAACCATGGGTTAATATTGGAGGGAGCTAAGTGTTTAGGACTCCAGGAGTCCGGAGCCCTAGGGAAATAAGTATTGCAATGACCAAATTGTGTCGAAGATGAACATTCAAGTCGGTGGCTTGATGGTGGACTGACATCTGGCAGTCATTTACCCATTACCGTGGGACTCGTCCCCCGTTAAAATCCGATCCACTTACCAGTCATGAAGCGACGCAAGCCGTAGATCTAAGGACACTCAGGAATTTCCCTCACCATTAGATCTACATTGAGGTCAGTCCAACGTTGACCACTTTGGGAGAAAAAAAGTGTTGCACTCTCAAAACTCTTGAATGTAAAATTCACTAAGTAACGTGGACTGTTGATCCTCAGATCCTTCAGGATCCTCCGCAGTCGTCGATCTGGGGACTCCGTTGAGAACCCCTCCTAATCGTCCATCCACCAGGACATGTGTCCACGGATCGAGTATATTTGAGAGGTTTTGACCTGTTGGTGAATGTGCACTTCGCCGGAGCATCGAAGGTCGAAGTCCATCTCAGTCCTCCATAGTTAAGTAGATGTGTTGCTAGATCCTATAGTTTGGGGACTTAGCACTCTGGGAGGAAGCTGGAAACTACACGCCAAAACTCCCAAATGTTGGAGTCACGAATTAACGAGAGCCATCGATTTGGAGGAGCTTCAAGACCACTCGTGACCATTGGATCTACCCCATAATTAATTCGTCTTTGACCTACTCCAGGAGTAAGGAGATAATTACACCTTGAAACCCTCGAACGTCAAAGTTGTGAAGCGATGGAGGTCATAGATACCGAGGACCACGTCGACGCATCTTGATCGTCAGATCAAAGGGTTTGGAAGGCTGTCAGTCTGAGGTGACATGGCGTGATGACGTCACCCAGGGTGATGTCATCCCACATTTGACATGTCCTGTGGTTCTTGGATTTGCACATATTGTAGACCCTATGTGCCCATTAACATGTGACATGTATCACTCTCTGAAGGGGCCACGTGTGATCGTTGCCTCATCCGCATATTATATCTATCACTCAATGCTTGGTCCATCTAGCAGGAGGAGCACAAGGGACCCACCTATATTTTTCTTCATATCTAGTACGTCACCATGTACGAGGGTGGACCCTTCAGGAGTCCGGATACTTGGCACTCCGAAGGAACTTGACCAAGAGTCCTCAAAGTGTGAAGACTCTCGAAGTCGTGAACGACAGAGTAAATATCGGTTGTTGATAGGTAGGGAACGCGTGGCGCCATATTAATCTGAAGACTTGACACTCTGAGGGATTTGAGATGTGGTGTGTTGATAAGCTCTGAAGCTTGGAGTTGCAAAGCAATGGGAGCCGTGGATCTATGGATCTACGTGGGAATATATGGACAGTGATATCTGAAGTACGTTGGAAGGTTGTTTGTCTGGGGTTGACGTGGCTCAATGGTGTCATCCAGGGTGGTGTGGACCCGCAAATAAGGTGCCACTTGTCACTGGAATATAAATGTTTTGAAGATCCCTTATGCCTATTAGAGAATGACACATGTCACCCCCCCCGATGAGGGAACGTGTCACCCTTAGCCCTTGCTACGTGTCACCCCTAGTACATGCCCGCCTGGCCAAATTGGTTGGTGAAGTCACCGAGATTCCGGTGTTGGAGAAATTTCTATTTTCAACACACTAGTTCAGTGGGAGTTAACTGACTAGTTCTATTTTAGACTTTCTAATAGACCATCATTATTATGCATGTATTCCTAAGATAAAATGTCATTGCCTCTGAGTGAATATCACTCACTCATTGAACGAATCATAATATACATTGATTCTCATTCTTCATATTGTATATCTCTTCCTTTTCTTGATAAGCTTCGTTTGTGTATGCTTTAGATAGGTCTCCTGTGTAGGTTTCCATGAAACATTGACATGGTATCAGAGCCAAGTTGCTTGGAGCAACCCAGACAAGCCAGAGAAGAGAAAAAGAGGATTTAATTATTGAGTAAACCTAGTTTCCTCCATCTTCGCAACCTATTCCTATCGAAAGGTGTGACAATTGGAATCGACGTAGTCTATCCACTACTAGAGTGCGACAGTCGCACTCATACTTAAGAAAAAAAAAATCAGGAATTGTCGCTGCCTATACACAGCCAAGGTGTGACATTGTCACACTGTATTCTTCACCAGGGTGCGACAATTCAGTTTTCCATAATCATCACACTTTATCCTTCTCTAGGGTGCAACGATTTAGCATAGTCGCATTGTATCCTTCTTTAGGGTGCGGTGATTCAGTCTGCCCTCTAGAAAATTGGTTTTCTGCAGTAAAATAGCCATATCTCTAAATCCACAATCTAGGTCGGGCTGAAATTTTGACCAGAGACATATAACATAGGGATTCTCATGCTCAAAAAAAATCTCCAAAACCTGCATCATATTTTAGGAGATATAGTTGTTTTATCATATTGATAGCTATCATAACACTGTCAATCGTATCTCAGAATCCACAATCTGGGTTTTCAGGATCTTTTCAGAATCAATAACAGGGATGGAGACGATGAAATTTATTTAATCATTTATGGTGATAATAATCACACCATACGACTATTTTGAATGGAACTTGAAGGTCGCATTCCAACTCAAAAGAAAATGACTGTATAGTTTGACGATGGCGACAAAAACAGAACCTACATCAGTGCTTGAGAAGACCAGATGGGTGAACCGTAAGGATGAGGCCACAAGACTACTTCTTGAGTTAATCTACACTAATTTATGGTTTTATGTTGCCGCATGAAAGACTCCAAACGAGATCTGACCACCTTAGAAGGACTCTTTGGAAAGCAAGATGAGATGTGAGGTCATATGCTTGAGGTAGAGTTGAATACCTTAGACCCTAAAAGTTTTGATAATATACATGATTTATTTACTAAATTTAAATATTTGATATTGAGTTTGGGTGAATGTGGTATTGACAAGTCTACAGAAGAGAAAAAATTTATTCTAACAATCTTGGCCAAGATAGGACCAGAATACGTTGTATATGTCTCCAATTTCCATTCTGGCAGATGTCTTTTTGGAACAAATTGGAAAATGTCTATGATGGCTCAGTTCATTGAGTCTCTCACACAAGAGTAGACAAAAATCATACAGATGGGCCTCATGAAAGATCCCAAAGAAAATGCACTCACCATGCATGATGGAAAAGGATCATCCAAACATAACAGGAAGGAGAAACAAAATGAAAAGGAGGGATATTCCAAACCCTTTAACGATTCTTCTTCCAAAGACTCTTCGTATTCCAAGAAGAGGAAGAAGGGAAAGTAGTGCACTTACTGCAATAAACCGAATCATGAAGAATCCACATGCATGAAGAAACAGATCGATCTTATGGCGCATGCACTTCAACATAACAACCTTGGAAACTTCATTCCAGAGAGAGTCAAGAAGCAGAAGGAAGAATATCATGCTCCTAATAAAGGTAATCATCGTGCTCTTGTTGCAATTAATTCCTCATCTGATTCATGGATTATATATTCTAGTGCATCCCATCATATGGCAGCGAAAGAGGAATTTTTATCTTCTTTGATTCCATGCTCAAGACCCCCTATTCTCATGGGGGATGATACTCCAGTAGCAGTAGCAAGAGAAGGGAGAGTGGAACTCCATAATGGCAGTTTTGGGAATGTTTACATGTTCCAAAGATCTCTATGAATATTCTCTGAGTTTATCAGATCACTCAGAAAGGTAAAAAGGTTGAATTTACATCAAATTAAGTTTCAGTAATTGACATGCATGATAGTTCCGTTATTGCAGTTGGTGAGGTAGATCACAAATCACAGTTGCATAAGTTCACTAAGTTTACTGACTATGACTCCTCTTTGCTACTTACACATGCTAATGATAGTAGTAGAGTATGGCATGAAATATTTGGTCATTTAAACTTTAGGTACATGCAACAAATTTCCAAGCAAGGAATGGTCAAAGGTTTGTCAGACATTCACTTTTCTGAAGGGGTTTGTGAAGGATGCATTCTTGGCAAGCATCCTGAAGAGAAGTTTGAAAAGGGTAAGGCAAGGAGAGCCTCCTCTTCCTTGGAGCTTCTTTACAGTGATCTCATGGGTCCATTTCCACATCCGTCCATCAACAAAGCAAGGTATGTTCTTACATTTATTGATGATTACTCACGCTATACTTGGGTTTATTTTCTCAGACAAAAGTTTGAATTTTTTGAGCATCTCAAAGACTTCAAATCTCTAGTAGAAACACAAACTAGGAAGAAAATCAAGATCCTCCATACAGACAATGGGGGGGAGTATATCAACAAATATGTTTAGAATCTTTGTCATGAAGCCAATATCCAGTTGCAACACACAGTTCCATACACTCAACAACAAAATGGAGTTGTTGAAAGGAAGAACATGTCTCTCAAGGAGATGACCAATTGCATGTTGCATGCAAGATCACTTCCTTCCAAGCTTTGGGCCGAGGTACTTTACTGTGTTGCTTACATACAGAACATAGAACCTCATTGATATGTTGAGGATAGGACACCTTTTAAGGCTTGGACAGGTGACAAACCAGATGTCACACACTTCCACATCTTTTGATCTAGAGCATGGGCCCATATTCCTTTTGAAAATAGGAAATCCTTAGATCCACAGAGCACACCTTACATCTTTGTAGGATATCCATATGATGTAAAGGGGTACAAATTGATTTATCACTCTACAGAACGGCTCATCATTGAGCGCAGTGTTCAGTTTGAGGAGAGTCCTTTGCATGCACCTCCAGTGCAACATTAAGAGACTCTTGTGCTTCCATCAGTTCCAGACATCAGAGATGATGATTCCACACACTCAGATGCTACATATTCAAACACAAATTTAGAGGATTCTATACATGCAGATGAGCAGGTAGTACAACCAAATGAGGAGCCAGAGTCAGAGCTTTAGAAAATGCCCAAGTGGGCACAGTCCACACTTTAGGTAGCATGCAACCTTGCAGGGGATCCATTGGATTCAAGGAGGACTCGATCTCATCATGTGGATCCTTCTCATGTACTTTCAGCTTCTAAACCAACGATGCTCATGCATTTCTATATGGTTCAATATTCTCATCTGCATACCTACAATGAGGCTGTTGGAAATCCACTATGGGAAGCATCCATACAGGAGGAGCATGGCTCTCTCCTAGAGAATCATACTTGGGATCTAGTTCCACTTCCACCAAGGAGGAAACTTTTCATATGCAAATGGGTCTATAGGACCAAGAGAGCATCAAATGGTGAGGTGAGCAAGTACAAGGCCATATTATTTGCAAAAGGATTTCATCAGATTCATGGGATATATTATGATGAGACATTTTCTCCTGTAGAAAATATGGACTCCATTCACTTGGCTCTAGCCATTGCAGCAACCAAAGGATGGGAAGTTCACTAGATGGATGTGAAGAATGTTTTTCTTCATGGTAACCTTTCATAGGATATCTACATGGAGTAGTCGTAGGGGTTCATTCAGAACTCATCTTTAGTATGCAGACCGAAGACGACTCTCTATGGCCTCAAGCAGGCACCTAGAGCATGGTATGAAAAGATGGATTCTTACTTTCTTTCACATGACTTTGTTATATGTAAATCTAATTTCAATGTTTACATGTTGAGGACTACTAACTCTGTGATGATTTTATTAGTCAATATTGATGATCTTTTGATCACTGGTAGCTCTGCTTCAGCCATTTCTTTGGTCAAAGATATTTTTCATGGCAGGTTCTCTATGATGGACATGGGTCCACTACACCTCTTTCTTGGTCTTGATATTAGTCAGGATGCTTCCGACATCAAAATTTCTCAGGCTAAGTATGTTAGGGATATTCTGGATAGATTCCAAATGACACACTATAAGTTTGCACCTACACCCTTATTATCTAGGATTAGACTTGAGGATGGAGGGGATACACCATTGGTGGACAAAAAATTGTATCGAATGTTGGTGGGGAGTCTTCTGTATCTCACCCACACCCATCCAGATATCTCATATGCGGTAGGAGAATTTTCCAGATACATGCAAGAACCCTATGATCTGCACTAGAATTCTTCCAAGTGCATTATCATATATGTTCAGGGCACCATGAGTTATGGGATTCACTATGCAGTTGGTTGTGCATTAGATCTCATAGGCTTCACAAATTCAGATTGGGCTGGTGATAACACAGATCACAAGTCCATGTCCGGTACACTCTCAGTTTTGGGTCAGGACCATTTTGTTGGTCAAGTAAGAAGCAATCAACCATTGCTTTATCTTCTGCAGAGGCTGAGTACAGAGGAGTAGTCAACTGTGTCATTCAGACACTTTGGCTTCAACACTTCCTTACCGATCTTGGTATCCAGTTTCATTGTCCAACTATCATATGGTGTGACAATTAGAGTACACTGAGATTTTGCAGAGATCCAGTACAACAACAACAAACCAAACACATTGAGGTCCACTTGCATTTCACCAGAGATTTAGTACATGACATGATCATTTATTTGCAGTTATGTCCTTCCTCTTAACAAACTGTTGACATATTCACCAATACCTTCACTGAGAAGAAGTTTCAGACTTTTCAGGATTGTCTTGTAGTGAAGAACACAATTGCCTAGCAACTGCCTTTTCTTCTTTTGATGCATTGTCTTTTGAGGGGGGGGTTTGTTCCCACGTGGTTTTCCCCCTTTCCTCATTTTTATTCAGTTCTCATTAGTTGCATTGTACATGAGTACCTAATATGGCCTAGTAGTCAGGACTCATTTTTTACTCCATAGTGATGTTCAGGGGGGGGTGTTGGATAAATTTCTATTTTCGGCATTGCTATCCCCTATCCTAGGGATAACTAAATAGATTATGTCTCGAGGCCCACAATTCCTAGACATGGAGTACTGAGAACCATATTGACTTGAGCTTGGCCCTTGACGTCCCATACTTTCTTTAGCGCCTCTCATCTATCAACATCAACAACATCCATGACATCGACCTGGTTCTGAAGTAGAAGTGGGTCTTGCTCCATGAGGTAATGAGTTTGGGTATCATGGTATGTGTCACTCTGATTCTCAAAAAATTTGACTATGTGCATTTAATTTTCTTTTTCTTCATGACGTTTGCTTGGATATTATGCCTTTTAACTTGCCCATACCTAGGCGGGATGACAAAGTTCCCTAGCAAGTTGGTTCCCTTAGGGATGAGTTTCCACTGGGTGGGTCTATGAAAGGTCATCGTCCATTCCATACTTATGACTTTTCATCATTTTCTCTCTCATCTATCCCCTACATTGGTTCAGGCATTGGGTTTGCCAAGCCAATAAGGGTTGTACCTTGCCTTGTGGGAAGAAGAGGTTAAAGGCCCAAAGTGTAAAATTAGTTGGAAAAAGTTAAAATCCAAGATCAAACCTTGAGATGCTTTGCCCAGGCATCCCCGAGAAAGCAATAAAAGGTTTCTCAGCAAGAAAAAGGGGGAACCCATAAAATAAAATAAAACTCAAGACCTAGTTGATGGATATGGTGTCTCATCATGAGCCAACCTATTAGGTCCATGGGAATGTAATGATATGACACTACTATTCATATTGTCACCACACCAAGGTAGTGGCTCTTGGTAGCATAACCGAGAGAAAGGGGGTCTCATCGTGAGCCAACCTTCTCATCTTTGTGAAATTCTTGTGGGTAACATTGTCACCAATGGTCACCACGCCAGGGCAGTGTCCTCTAGCTATTCTCTTGAAATAAAAGCAATGAGACAAGAGTAAAAAGGAATTGAATGGGCTAGGAAAAAATTGTATCCATGACAAGGTGAAACTCACTCTCTACAGAGGCACCCACAGGTAAGACCTACATTTCCCTGTTATCATTACACCCCTTGCCCAAACATCCCCTACACCATCTCATTCATTTACATGACCTAGATTGGTCTTCACCTGAAAAAAAAACCACAACTGAGGAGAATTATCCTAATAGGACATCTTAGGACCCTCTCCAAAACTGGCTTGTTAAATAGCGTAAAGTATTTGAGCACTTGTCTGGGAAAAGGGGGGTTTAATGCACATGTTTGGGTAACTTGATTATTGGATGTGATTAACATTGCTATGATCTCTGTGAATTATGAGCCCATGGAGGGCATACTTGTTTTTGTTGCAGGACCATGCCCGACGAACAAGTACATATGGGGAGATGATTAGCTCGGACCTCCATAGGGCTAAAATCCCACCAGATGGATGTTGAGACCCCAGCTAGGGGCAGAGGGATACCAGAGGCTTGCACCATAGAAAATGGAGGACGTTCCACCATAGGCACTTTGGCAGGCCTGGACCCAAGGGGTCTTTCCCTCCCACCATGACATTAGCTCTTGAAGGCCCCCGATGTCATCATTTTGAGCCTTGACATCATCCAGTTGGGGTTTTATGCATGAAGACGGGCTGTGGTTGGCACGTGTGGCAGTTTCTAAGGGGTTTTGAGCCCCAACGTTTCACTTTAGAGGCCTAATGTTCCAAGAGGGGGCCCAACGTCACCCTAAAAAGATAAAATTAGGGTTTTTATTTTCAATTTTATGTAAAACTAGCTTTTGATGTAAACTAGCCATGTCGACCTTTTTTTTACCTAAAATGTAATTAAAGGTCATTTTTATTGTACAAATAAGGGAAAAATCTCTTATATTTTTCATCATATTTCACTCACACAAGTGTGAGGTCTGAAATTCGACCTCTTTTAAGGATTATTGGTTGAACTAAGTGGCGTGAAACTCTTGGAGGGATCTTTTATTGGTGTACTTATGCATTTTCATGGTGGAAAGTCTTCAACTAGGGTTTGTGACTAGATTATTCTTGGTGAAGTAAGTAGAAATCTGGAATCCTTCTTTGTTTTGAATGGTTATGGTATATTTTACTTGTTCATTTATAAGATTATGAAATTGCTAGTGTGAAACCCTAGGAGAAAAGCACATGTTATTGTCCTTCTCTTAATAACTCTTCACCTACTTTATTTTGCTAGAATACACCTCCCTTGAAGGATATACTAGAGCCATACCTTAGTAGCACTCTAGCACTATTGCTTCATTAAGCTTTCATATTTTATTTCAAGCTTGACCTAAAGAAAAAGGAAAATCGCTAGGGCCTAGGGTTACCTACTTCCTAGAAACTTTTTCCTTCTAGGGTTTTGGATGATTGAGGCCTTAGGTTACTAACACCTCAACCATCCCCCCTCTTCTCTTTAGCTCACCCATTATCATTTGTTTCCCCTAAGAATTTTCGCTGCAATAGTGGCTCCATTTACCTTAAAGGCACTAGTTCATACCTTATAAAGTGATTGATTGACTAAAACAACCTTTAAACCATCTACTTCAAGATATTGCTCCTGGTGCAAAATATTGCTACAACCATCTATAACAACAACAAAATCACCTTAAAATTGATTTTTAAATTTGATTTTACATTGCCTTCATTACTTCTGACAAATACTAGCATTTTGCCAATTTTAGGTTATCATTTTTGGTCATTATTGAAGCTTTATTGAGGCATAATTGTGAAGCTATTACTATATATACATTGTTGTTATAAACATTTATGTTGCTTCATATTTTATATCATCTTATTATTTTATTCAAAGTCTATGGTTTTATGAAGCACTAACATCAATTGGTACTTGCAAATAGTGTTTTTCTTGTTGTCTTGTTCTGGGTAGGTACACTTAAGTAATACTTTGTTTCATCTTATTAAAACCCTTGGGACTTTCTGATCAGAGTGACATGTGAGAGGGGTGGGACTTTCTTGATTCTCTTACCTTAGCCTTCTCAAACCCCAGGTCATCGGGGATGTCTCCCCTAGGGTACTACCCCTAAAGAGAAAGAGGTGTCTTGTTTAGGTAACAATGATAGGACAACCTCATGTTACGCCAATTTAGTGATCACTTTCCTTTGGCTTTGGGCAAGTACAAATTGTGTGATAGAAGGCACACTAGTTCAGTGGGATTTAACTAACTAGTTATTTTTTGGACTTTCTAATTTTAGACCATCACTATTATGCATGCATTCCTAAGATAGGATGTCATTGCCTATGAGTGAATATCACTCACTCATTGAACATATCATAATATACGTTGATTCTCATTCTTCATATTGTATATCTCTTCCTTTTCTTGATAATATTTGTTTGTGTATGCTTTAGCTAGGTCTCATGTGCAGGTTTCCATGAAACACTGACATCTGGGAGTCCGGGACTTCAGGATTCTGGAGGATTTGGGGTGTAGTATTGTAGAGAGACCTGTTGAGGAAAAGATATGAATTGATCTTACTCAAGCATTTTCATACTTTACTTGGATAAAGTAAAGTAGACGGGAATATAACCCTATGTTTATAGCCAACAAAAATATATATCTTAACTCACAAGTATTAATTACAAGTGCCTAGGCTAGTCTTTTATCAACAAAAGTTTGTTGGGAATTCACTTTTTATGTATTTTTCTGAAAATATTAGTTGATGAAATAAATGTAAGAATAGAAGTAAAGACACCAATATCATAATCAATGTAGATGAGACATAAAGCAATCTCTTATTTCATTCCAATTCACCAAAGAGTCATTGTCTTTACAAAACTTCACACAGAAATCTTGGACCAAAGTCAAACTTAGAAGTCCCCGATGGAACATACAAAAGGACCTCTGACAGAAAACCAAAACTGAACTCTAAAAGTTGGATCAACTTGCCACAAACTGCTACCCACTTGACTCTGCACACTAGCCTTTATCAGTCATGAAAGTTAATTCACAAACAGACAAGTCTACACAGACTATCAAAGATAGATCAATACCTCTAAAGAACAAGTGTCTGAATGATTTGATTCAGCCCTGAATGTTGTTGTCTACAATAAGACCCTATATCACAAAAGAGAATTAGGCTATGATGAATATATGAATGAATGAAAACTGAACTATCTCAACATAACTCAAAGAGAAAACCTTAGCATGCTTTGTGCTTCTATCCTCCTCCTGTTCCTCCCCTAAGTTCATCTTTTAACAATTTAGAATTGGTTAGAGTAGTTGAACTAACTTATTAGTTAAGCTAACATAACGCCTTAACTAACTTTAGTTAAGGAAGGGGGGGGAAAGTAATAGTCATAATATGGTCATAATTAAATAATAACTAATAGGTGGGACCCCCTTGTGACTCCTTTAGTGAATAACAATCATCACTTCATAACATAATCCATTAGTTAAGCAAACACACCCTTGTGTCTCTCTTCAAATCATATTTTTCTTTGACAATTTTACCTCATAAAATTTGAAAATAGTTCAAATTAATACTCATATATCCAAAATAAGACATGTTGTCCAAAATCCATGGAGACCACTGTCATAAAACAATAATTGACATAAAAATCAAAACCCATATTTTCCGGTCTATGAAGCAACCCTTCCTTGGTTGTTGTTGTCACCTCTTGATTTCCCTGAAAATGCCTTGAGCTGGGTAGAGCCTTTAAGATTTATCTCACTAATCACATGGGAACAATCATCCCTCAGATGCATCCGTGAAGACACAGATTTTCCAGAGTCATCGAAGGGTGAGGAAGGGGCAGCGACAACTTTTCCTTTACCATATGCATGGTGGGATTCAATCTTCAATCTCTTGATGGCATGGGAGGATTGCATTGGTGAGTGGTTAGGGGCAGCTTGGGAAATTGGGTTCAAAGGTGGGGGAGCAGGCAAAGTTAAGTTTGGCCAGCCACGGTGTTGGGAGACTGTCGGGTGAACAATCTCCTTCCACCCATTGTTTTTCGGGACTTTAGGCTGTAAAGAGACACGAGGAGGCGCATGTATACCAAGGGATTTAGGGGCTTGGAAGGGAGGCCTTTCAGGCCTCAGTTGGACTATTCCTTGTCCAATCCAATTAAAGAACCCAACATGGAAACATTGGCCAACCTCTTCATAATCAACTTCAAAATGTATTGAGAACCTAGGCATCCTTAGGCCTTGGTTCCAGTTACCTCTACCTCTGTTTCCTCGGCCATGGCTTCCCCGACTGAAAAAACTCATTCTACATATGTTAACAATTAGAAAATAGTATTTTAAATAACCATGCATGACAACTCCTTAAAAATACAAAATATATTTGGCTTAGAATGTATCGGGTTCATGCAATCCAATCCATACAAATTGTTCTAATGTTAATCAATGAGCACAGGGGTGGAAAAAATGTCCAGGGATACATGAGGGGTTTGTAATTTGCGAAAAAAATGATGTAATGAAAGGGAAGAGATATGGTCACTTCTCAATGATAACAACAATCAACTGTAAGCAACCAATAAACCTCACTGCAATCCACATTGAATTCTGCCATTTCTGTCCAATATAACACATAAATTTTCTTAGTTGTGATCAATATCAGAAAAGGGGGTGAAAAATGAATATGGGATATGTGAGGGGTTTATAATTAGTGAAAAATGAGATAATGAGGGGAAAAAAATGTTTATTGTTCATGATATTAATCAAGCAATCCATAACATATTTGCAGTAAGGAAAATATGCATCAACTGACAATCAGATGACTAAGTAATAATTCTTGTGCATTTGTTTAATTTTATTATCCATTAATATCCAACATAGTGTTATCACAAAACATAAGTACTTCACACAATTTGTAAGAGGTTTTTTTTCCCTTTATTCTTACATTCTGTATGTCATAACAGTCAACAACAACAGTCAATCTGTAACCATTGATATCCACCATTCCATACATTCCCCAATCTACGTTTGTATTTGAAGTAGTGTTTTCCAAAAATAATAATGGAGTCTCTACAGATCCAATCAATATCTATAATGATACGTTCCCATACATATATATGCAATTGAAAGATCAAAATAATCAACACCTCACACGCCATGCCTGAAAGGCAATTGTCTATACAACCAACAGTCATCATTTAGACACGGGCTATGCAGAAAGGAATTTATGAAATCATGTAACCATGCCACTGTAAAAACCAAATATCTTAGTGCTATTCAAAACTGGGCCAAACGTCCCACACAACTGTCATCAACAATGATCCATCGCAAAAGACAAACACACTTAGAAATTGGGGGTATCACTGGGCATATGAAACAAACCATCCATATTATACATGGTGCACTACTGAGAAAATTCCATAGTGTCATAATTCCCATAACCACACAGCAATATATATAACCATGAAATAACTCAAAACTTCATTTTGGGCCATTTTTTTAGTCGCCTGTGAGTGACCAGGCCGCGGTCATTCAAGTGTAAAAATATGCAGTAAACATATCCAATCCATTCTTCTAAATCTCAAGACATCCCTTACAAGACGCGACATGTGTGACAACACCAAACCCCTGTGACTAATGCCAACCATTATCAGAACATCATAAGCACTACTCTAACGGCTTTATAATAACCAACAATTCACCACTGTGGTGAGGGAAGCAATAAACCAAACAAGCGTGATAACGGTATGTACCTTCGAACCAAAACAAAAAAATGATAGAGGCCCTTTCATAACAAAAAAATGGATTCGTTGACAACAGGCTGGTGACTGTGACCCTTAGCAGTGCAATTGGCAATGCAGGGCTCATGCCATTATCACAGAGGTAGTGACGAGATACTAAACCAACATGATGGATATATGACCCACATATGATCCCGTATTCAAGGTAATAGACCATGTTGACTAGAAATCACTCGACAAGCTTGATAGTTTCCCTGTGCAACCTCGGTCAGGAGGGATTAGGGTTTTCATAGTAGCCTTCATAGGAGGAACAGAGCTAACTTTAGTGAGACTTTGGGGCCAAAGGTGTACACGCAAAGGGCTGTGATGCTTGTGGACGGGAGACAGTCCTTCGACAAGGACGAATAAGGAAACAAGGCTCTTAATCAAACCCAATAACTGAGAAGACAATCATTCAGCCATGATTTTAAACAAAACCCTTCAACCAACACGCAGTGGTAATAAATAACTATCACTCGAGAAGACTAACAAACCAACGAACTTAAACTGATACGAGCCAAACCATCTATTTTCATTCGAATCCAAAATACCACACAGTTGCAACACTTAGGACAAACACAAACCCACACAACTGAGCCAAAATCATTTCATAACCAGAGTGAAGTCAATAATGGCCAAAAGAGACATACCTGCTAATCAAAATCCTTAAGACAAGAGGTGGTCGAGCAGTTTCACCATGCTAGAAATACGAAGCGTGAACACAACAACAAGATCAAAACAACAGTCTGACTAGGGTAGCGACCAACGGGAAGGGTAAAGGTGACGTGAAGTAAATGCATGTCACCTCCACCCATATCTCATTTACTCCATAGTACATGCCAACGAGTCTTCCATTAACACCATTAATCAACCAATGCATCGATAGTATCAACACATTCAAACCATAGTATAATCCATGTCCACATAATAATCCAACCATTTGCATTCACTTTTCCAAATGCGCCACCCATGTTTACATTCCCGATATAACTCAAATAAATCACTCAACCACTACACAACCCAACGATCATGTATAGCATCATCATCAAACATTTAACCGAAACATAGCATAATCACCATAAAAACACAAGCCATCACTTCCATGAGCCACCAACGTTATAACATATGTAAGTCAACCATCGATCCCATTAATCAATGCATAGCCAGTGCATTTTCACCTTGCCAAAGTGTGCCACCAAAATTTCCACCATATGCATATATAAAAAATGTAATTAAACAATATTTCATAGCCATTTCTTGGTTAGCTAGGACTTAACCACTATCAACAAGTATGTAGAGCTAGGTCTCCTTTTTTTTGCATTAGATATAGTATTTACTTTTCCTCAAAATGCCTTTCTGTAATTTTCACTAACATTTTGTTGTATAGGCAAGAAGAACAAATACCATGAATGAATAGCAGGTTGTAGTATCATGAAGGAACAATATCTCAAAACTTAACTGATATCAACGACAACCATATCCTCATCAACCATGTAACTTTGTAGCGCATCATCATAACATTGAAAATGAACAGACCCAATCTTCAAAAGTTCAAGGGGGTCCCACCTACTAGCATTATTTAGTCTTATATAATAATAGGCTTAGCAACACTTTGCGGGCGAAATTACGTTGACGTTTGCAATCGTCAACAAACTGGCGGCTCCACAGGGAAATTTGTTTTTAACATATTAGAACTCAGAACTCATGGTTTTGCAGACCAGGAATAGTAATCTCAAGAAGACGAGACTCGAATGATTATTCAACAGGGGGAAGTGAGTGGATTTAATGGAAAGATGACCGGGAATTTGGGAATAACTCATGAAAAGTGTTAAGTATGAGGGTTTTACCACTATATGCATAATCATAATCTCTTAACTTGAAGGAGGAAGCTTATAGTTTTTCTCTTAAGACCTTGATGGATGAAGAAATGGCAAGTAGAAGCAGGAAACAACCAATTCCTCGTAAGATAGCAGTGGAAACATGTAACCAATTCAAGGGCCCTTCAGTGGAGAGATCATAGCAGATGTGCAAGCTTGATTGTTATTTACTAACAATGCTTTGCAGGAGTGTCATTGTGGCAGAATTGATCCAATAATATAAGCTGACCAAATACTAAAAGATGATAAAGACAAAAATTGCAACGAAAGTAATAATGCAGAAATTAAAACAACAACAGTAAAAGAAAAAAATAAAATGCAGCAAGAAATAAAAAAACAACTCAGAAGTAGAAACCACAGTGTTGTAAAGCAAAAAAGAAGCACAAAATTGAAAACAAAGATAAATTACTAGTATACATAAGATTTAATCAGCAAAGAAAACTTTTCATGTTGGTCCCTCACAATATTTCAAACGAGGACTGCTAATGGTATGGGAAAACCATTGCCTCTGCAATTCCTTTAAAATTTCTAAGTTAGTGTCCAAGTCAAAAGTAATCCGAAAATGGCCCAACACTTGAAATCCTGATGTAGCTATCAACCCTTTGACAGATATGATTGAATCATCAAGATAAGCATGGATACTAACCGACTCATCGAAAGTGGTATGTATAGGCCTTCTCAAGGCAATACTTATATCAAATAAGCCAGAGGGTCAACAATTGTATGACATAGTATCACGATTAGTGGTGGAAATGGTGTTGTGATAATTTTCCCCTTCTATCTTGATTTTATTATAACCAAACAAATTGTCAAGTAAGGGCTCCAAGTGTAACTCTACAACCTGTTGCAGAAACATTCTCATATTGAGAGGAGGGAAAGGATTTCCTATAATTGCTTGCTTGAAAGTTTGAAGACTAATACAGGTTCTGAAGTTATCAGGGGTCTTCGAAGCAAGTTTCCAATTTGAAACCCCTTCAGGGTGGACAAAAGGAAACATTTCAGTCCTTAAGAAATATCCCAACTCCCTTTGAAAGTTTGTTTTCAGTGTAGAGTCAACAAGTTTTTGTTTTTGCCTAGCTGTTTGCATAGTACGCTGAACAAGACCTGGATCAAAACCACGAAGATCCACATTAAACCCAGCAAAAACCTTTTGAAATCCACTAAGTAATTCAACAAATTTCATTTTTTCTTTATCTGAACCCTGGATATTTATTTTAACGTTGGAGGATGATCCAGGTGTCCTAATGTTCACGGAGATGGTTTCAATCACCTTCAGTTGTGACTCCTCTTCCTTTTCTTTATTTCCTCCAACACTCAAGGAAAACGAAACCTCGAGAGGATTCAATCCCTCAAGAATTTCATTATTTTCTACAGATATAATCTTCTCAGGCTTGAGAGGTTCATTTTGACCGACAACACAAATGATTTCATCATTAGGGATGGCCCTCCAAAAATTTTCAGTCTCATAAATGTATGAATGATGTAGAGATTGGAGAGCACAATCAGGCCAGTGAGGTGAGAGTTGCTGAGTAGGAGAAGATGAGAAGACAACTAATCGATCAACTATTGAATTTAACTCCTTCCTAACATGAGTGATGTTAAAAGATAGGATATTCGAGGCAAGTTCCCAAACAGTTTGGGAATATTGTTCCATCAGCTTGTTGCTAGGAGAGCATGTCTTATGTGTCAGGTTCACAACAATCTCAGAATTTTCGAACACTGAAAGGTGACCACAACCAAGATTAAGGGAGTTCTCAATGCCTAACAGTAAAGCTTTGAATTCAACGACATCATTTGAGAAAGAAAACTCCAACCTGTATGAAAGATTATGAATCTTTTCTACAAGGGAAACCAAGAAAATACCAGCCCTGTTACCCTCATCTGAGTGTGAACCATCGAAGTGCATATGCCACAATTCATCCTCTAAATCAATTATTTCTATAGGAATATCATCCTCTTTAGCGAATATGGAATACACTCCTAGGTCTTCTTTGATATATTTTACACTAGACTGCGTAACATTCTCTATGTAGGGTGAGATTCTTCCTTCTCTAAGGAATATGATATTCTTTCCATTTCGGGGAAGTGATAGATGTGTCCCATTGAGCGAGAGGTATCCACCTGTTAGGGATTTCCAATCTCTCCCTAAGATAATTGAGTAATTTCTTATAGGCATATCAATCACCTGAATACTGAGGGTTGTCCCTATCTCAAGATGAGCACATAAAACCAAGGTTACATCCTTAATCTTGCCTATGTTCATTTGTTGCAGACTATTCTAGGAAAGCATGCTTCTGGCATTTTCGTTTGTACAAGATAAGCCTAGCTCTTCCACAATAATCTTCGGCATGACACTTGGGCCTAAACCACCATCAATGAGGCAACAATGGGCGATTTTATCCATGATCTTTACAGAAATATAAAAAGGGGGATTTTTTACAAGGTATCTGAAGTTATGTACACCTACTTTATTTCCAGAAGAACCCTCTTCTCTTACCTCTTCGGAAAGATTGGCTACAACGAAAGATTTTCCTTCCATGAATTGTTTCAGATGCATCTGTTGTTCAGGGACGACAACTGTGTCTAGGAGGGTTGCATCAGCCTTGATGTTGGCCAATTGATTCAAGATATTGTATTTGGAAGAGGGGGGAGAAGGAGTGATGCCTTGACTCTCAGGAAATTTGGGAACCTAGGATGTAGCAACAGTTGAAGATGAACTCAATTTAGAAAAACTGCAAGGAGTGTCAAATTTTCCTTTTGGGGCATGGGCTTTGTTCCTAGTATTAATGACCATGACATATTTTGGCTCGACAAAATATAGGACAATGATAGTGTCTTCTGGTCGTTTATCAAAGATATTGTCTCTAGCACTCTTCCTTACCTCACATGTGGTTTCTTCATGGTGTTCCTTGCAGAAGTTACACCAACTCCGAGGTAGGATAGCCTTCGATTGGAAATTATTTTCAACCAGACTTCTAAAAGGAGGGGCAGAAGAGAATGAATCTCATAGGGGTGATGGGGTTGACAATACCTTTCCACTCAAAAACTAGCATACGGTTATTCATGTCTTGTACCAGCTATAAGAGAGTGGACATATCTGTCTATCTAACTGATTCTCCCTGGGGTAGATTGGTTCGTTCAAGTTGTTCCTCATACTCTGAGTGAGTGTGCAGAGTGGAACTGAGGTTATCAATGGCCTTTTCTTCAAGCCTTTGATGGTAAGGAGAAGGCAATGCATTGTAGTAATGCATGAAGGCGGCTTGGTTTTGGGGGCGGATAAGTTTGGGGATTTGGTTATACAACTTGGTAAAACGCAAGTTAAAGGACCTGATGGTCTCACCATATTTGTAAATGACGTTGTTGTACTCCCTTAACTTCTTAGCAGGGCTTTTGGATTGCCCATAAGTGGATCGGAACCAATAAATCAGTTCCTCCCAAGTAGAAAAGATCTTAGGAGGAAGGTCAAAGAAATCGGTTGCAACCTTTTCTTCCAAGGAATTGACAAACAGGCACATGCAAGTGTCATTGTCATTAGCCCCTATATTATGACAAGCATTCGAAAATTCCACTAGGTGTTCATTAGTACTGACAATGTTATTTTCTGAAAACTTAGGAAAATGCTCTTTAAACTTCGAAAGCGAGCAAGTAGCAGGTGCTAGGTTAAGAGGAGAATACACATGCCATGGTGTGGTCATGGAATCTTCTTCGAAATGAAAAAGGCTATACTTTTTAAAGACTTTGGTGGGGGTTGTAGTAGATTGGACTAGGATATGGTGGTTGTACAATCTACCAATCATCGACGATGACGAAGATTGGGAAGCTGGAGCACTTCCAGTGCCACTAGATCCACCACTAGATGTCATTCTGTGGATAATATGTGAGGTAAAGAAAGATGAGCTGGATGAATCAGATAAATTTATCCTTAGAGCACTTTGTTGGGCAGATAACACAACATTTCTCCTTCCTATTTCAGCAATAGGATTGATTTCAGGTGACAAGCCTCTTCTTCTTCTAGAAGCATGAGAATCTAAGGTCATGAAAGAAAGCCCAACACTGAAGAAATGAGAGGTTATTACTGATTTCTGGGCTGCCTATGTCTAGCTTCCAACTGTTCTTGGACACTAATATCTCTTTCAATTGTTTCCCAAGAACGGTTAATCTTAGCACGGGTCCTAGCAGTGTCTATAATAGTATGAAACATGTTCAAAGTAATGTTGGTCTGGTCTTGGAGACCGGGCTCAAGATTGGGTTGTCTTGCAACAGGGACAGTCATGAATAGAAAAATATTCAAGGAATCAAAACAAAAAAGAAAGATGTATCGATGAAAAATCGAGTATAGAATTTAACCAGAGAGATATTGAAGATCTCCCCAGTACGGTCGCCAAATAAATGTTGAGGAAAATATATGAATTGATCTTACTCAAGCATTTTTAGACTTTACTTGGCTAAAGTAAAGTATATGGGAATATCACCCTATGTTTATAGCCAAAAAATATATATATCTTAACTCACAAGTATTAATTACAACTGCTTAGGCTAGTCTTTTATCAACAAAAACTTGCTGGAAATTCACTTTTTATGTATTTTTTTTAAAATATCAGTTGCTGAAATAAATGTAAGAACATAAGTAAAGACACCAATATCATAATCAATGTATATGAGACATAAAGAAATCTCTCATTTCATTCCAATTCACCAAAGATTCATTGTCTTTACAAAAATTCACACAGAAATCTTGGACCAAAGTCAAACTTAGAAGTCCCCGATGGAACATACAAAAGGACCTCTGACAGAAAACCAAAACTGAACTCTAAAAGATGGACCAGCTTGCCACAAACTGCTGCCCACTCGACTCTGCACAATAGCCTTTATCAGTCATGAAATTTAATTCAAAAATAGACAAGTCTACATAGACTATCAAATATAGATCAACACCTATGAAGAACAAGTGTCTGAATGATTTGATTCAATCCTGAATGTTGTTGTCTATAATAAGACCCTACTATCACAAAAGAGAATTAGGCTATGATGACTATATGAATAAATGAAAACTGAACTATCTCAACATAACTCAAAGAGCAAACCTTAGCATGCTTTGTGCTTCTATCCTCCTCCTGTTCCTCCCCTTAGTTCAACTTTGAACAATTTAGAATTGGTTAGAGTAGTTGAACTAACTTATTAGTTAAGCTAACATAAAGCCTTAACTAACTTTAGTTAAGGAAGGGGGGAAAAGTAATAATAATAATATGGTCATAATTAAATAATAAATAATAGGTGGGACCCCCTTGTGACTCCTTTAGTGAATAACAATTATCACATCATAACATAATCCATTAGTTAAGAAAACACACCCCTCGTGTCTCCCTTCAAAACATATTTTTCTTTGAAAATTTTAGCTGATAAAATTTGAAAATAGTTCAAATTAATACTCATATATCCAAAATAAGACTTGCTGTCCAAAATGAAACATGTTGTCCAAAATCCATGGAGACCACTGTCATAAAACAATAATTGACATAAAAATTAAAACCCATATTTTCCAATCCGTGAAGCAACCCTTCCTTGGTTGTTGTTGTCACCTCCTGATTTCCCTGAAAATGCCTTGAGTTGGGCAAAGCATTTAGGCTTTATCTCACTAATCACATGGGAAAAATCATCCCTCAGATGCATCCATGAAGTCACGGATTTTCCAGAGTCATCAGAGGGTGAGGAAGGGGCAGCGGCAACTTTTCCTTTACCAGATGCATGTTGGGCTTCAACCTTCAATCTCTCGCAGACATGGGAGGATTGCAATGGCAAGTGGTTAGGGGAAGCTTGGGCATTTGGGTTCAAAGGTGGGGGAGCAGGCATAGTTAAGTTTGGCCAGCCACAGTGTTGGGATAGTGTCAGGTGAACAATCTCCTGCCACCCATCATTTTTTGGGACTACAGACTGTAAAGAGACATGAGGAGGCATAGTTATACCAGGGGCGTGAGGGGCTTGGAAGAGAGGCCTTTCAGGCCTCAGTTGGACTATTCCCTATCCAATCCAATTAAAGAACCCAACATGGAACAATTGGCCAATCTCTTCAGAATCAACATCAAAATGTATTGAGAGCCTAGGCCTCCTTGGGACTCGGTTCCAGTTACCTCTACCTCTGTTTCCTCGGCCATGGATTCCCCGACTGAAAAAACTCATCCTGCATATGTTAACGATTAGAAAATAGTCTTTCAAATAACCATGCATGACAACTCCTTAAAAATGCGAAATATATTTGCCTCAGAATGTATCAGGCTCATGCAATCCAATCCATACAAATTGTTCTAATGTTAATCAATGAGCAGGGGGGTGGAAAAAATGTTTAGGGGTACATGAGGGGTTTGTAATTTGCGAAAAAAATGATATAATTAAAGGGAAGAGATATGGCCACTGCTCAATGATAACAACAATCAAATGTAAGCAACCAATAAACCTCACTGCAATCCACAAAGATTTCTGCCATTTCTATCCAATATAACACATAAATTTTCTTAGTTGTGATCAATATCATAAAAGGGGGTGAAAAATGAATATGGGATATGTGAGGGGTTTATAATTAGCGAAAAATGAGCTAATAAGGGGGGGAAAATGTTTATTGTTCATGATATTAATCAAGCAATCCATAACATATTTGCAGTAAGGAAAATATGCATCAACTGACAAACAAATGACTAAGTAATAATTCTTGTGCATTTATTTAATTTTATTGTCCATTAATATCCAACACATTGTTATAAAAAAAATAGAAGTACTTCACACAATTTGTAAGAGGTTATGTTCCCTTTATTATTACATTCTGCATGTCATAACAGTCAACAACAACACTCAATATGTAACCATTAACATCCACCATTCCATACATTCCCCAATCTATGTTTGTATTTGAAGTAGTGTTTTTCAAAAATAATAATGGAGTCTCTATAGAGCCAATCAAGATCTATAATGATACATCCCCATACATATATATGCAATAGAAAGATCAAAATAATCAACACCTCACATGCCACGCCTGAAAGGAAATTGTCTATACAACCAACAGTCATCATTTAGACACAGGCTATGCAGAAATGAATTTATGAAATCATGTAACCATGCCACTGTAAAAACCAAATATCTTAGTGCTATTCAAAACTGGGCCAAACGTCCCACACAACTGTCATCAACAGTGATCCATCGCAAAAGAAAAACACACTTAGAAATTGGGGGTATCACTGGGCATATGAAACAAGCCATCCATATTATACATGGTGCACTACTGAGAGAATTCCATAGTGTCATAATTCCCATAACCACACAACAATATATATAACCATGAAATAACTCAAAACTTCATTCTGGGCCATGTATTTAGTCTCCTGTGAGTGACCAGGCCACAAACATTCAAGTGTAAAAATATGCAGTAAACATATCCAATCCAGTCTTCTAAATCTCAAGACATCCCTTACAGGATGCGACATGTGTGACAACACCAAACCCTTGTGACTAATGCCAACCATTATCTGAACATCATAAGCACCACTCTAACGACTTTATAATAACCAACAATTCACCACTGTGGTGAGGGAAGCAATAAACCAAACAAGCGTGATAACGGTATATACCTTCGAACCAAAACAAAAAAATGACAGAGGGCCTTTCATAACAAAAAAAATGATTCTTTGACAACAGGCTAACGACCGTGACCCTTAGAAGTGCAATTGGCAATGCATGGCTCATGTCATTATCACAGAGGTAGTGATGATAAACTAAACCAACATGATGGCTATACAACCCACAGGTGAGATCGTCTTCAAGGTAATAGACCATGATGACTGGAAATCACTCGACAGAATCAACAGTTTCCCTATGCAACCTCGGTCGGGAGGGATTAGGGTTTTCATAGTAGCCTTCATAGGAGGAACAGAGCTAACTTCAGTGAGACTTCGAGGCTGAAGGTGTACATGCAAGGGAATTTGATGCTTGTGGGCAGCAGACAGTCCTTTGACAAGGCCGAATAAGGAAACATGGCTCTTAATCAAACCCAATAACCAATAAGACAATCATCCAGTCATGATTTTAAACAAAACCCTTCAACCAACATGCATTGGTAATAAATAACTATCACCCAGGAATACTAACAAACCAACGAACTTAAACTAATACGAGCCGAACCATATATTTTCATTTGAATCCAAAATTCCACACAGTTGCAACACTTAGGACAAACAAAAACCCACACAACTAAGCCAAAATCATTTCATAACCAGAGTGAAGTCAAGATTGGCCAAAAGAGACATACCCGCTAATTGAAATCCTTAATACGAGAGGTGGTCGATCTGTTTCACACTGCTAGAAATACGGAGTGTGAACACAACAACAAGATCAAAACAACAGTCCAACTAGGGTGGCAGCCAACGGGAAGGGTAAAGGTGTCGTGTAGTAAATGCACATCGCCTCCACCCATATCTCATTTACTCAATAGTACATGTCAACGAGCCTTCCATTAACACCATTAATCAACCAGTGCATCGATATTATCAACACATTCAAACCATAGTATAATCCAAGTCCACATAATAATCCAACCATTTTCATTCACTTTTCCAAATGCGCCACCCATGTTTACATTCTTGATATAAGTCAAATAAATCGCTCGACCACTACACAACCCAACGATCATGTATAGCATCATCATCAAACATTTAACTGAAACATAGCATAATCACCATAAAAATGCAAGCCATCACTTCCATGAGCCACCAACGTTATAACATATGTAAGTCATCCACCGATCCCATTAATCAATGCATAGCCATTGCATTGTCACCTTGCCAAAGTGC
>ML785912.1:768281-782852 GCA_009831015.1 Picea engelmannii | reverse complement strand
TTTTGCATTAGATATAGTATTTACTTTTCCTCAAAATGCCTTTCTGTAATTTTCACTAACATTTTGTTGTATAGGCAAGAAGAACAAATACCATGAATGAATAGCAGGTTGTAGTATCATGAAGGAACAATATCTCAAAACTTAACTGATATCAACGACAACCATATCCTCATCAACCATGTAACTTTGTAGCGCATCATCATAACATTGAAAATGAACAGACCCAATCTTCAAAAGTTCAAGGGGGTCCCACCTACTAGCATTATTTAGTCTTATATAATAATAGGCTTAGCAACACTTTGCGGGCGAAATTACGTTGACGTTTGCAATCGTCAACAAACTGGCGGCTCCACAGGGAAATTTGTTTTTAACATATTAGAACTCAGAACTCATGGTTTTGCAGACCAGGAATAGTAATCTCAAGAAGACGAGACTCGAATGATTATTCAACAGGGGGAAGTGAGTGGATTTAATGGAAAGATGACCGGGAATTTGGGAATAACTCATGAAAAGTGTTAAGTATGAGGGTTTTACCACTATATGCATAATCATAATCTCTTAACTTGAAGGAGGAAGCTTATAGTTTTTCTCTTAAGACCTTGATGGATGAAGAAATGGCAAGTAGAAGCAGGAAACAACCAATTCCTCGTAAGATAGCAGTGGAAACATGTAACCAATTCAAGGGCCCTTCAGTGGAGAGATCATAGCAGATGTGCAAGCTTGATTGTTATTTACTAACAATGCTTTGCAGGAGTGTCATTGTGGCAGAATTGATCCAATAATATAAGCTGACCAAATACTAAAAGATGATAAAGACAAAAATTGCAACGAAAGTAATAATGCAGAAATTAAAACAACAACAGTAAAAGAAAAAAATAAAATGCAGCAAGAAATAAAAAAACAACTCAGAAGTAGAAACCACAGTGTTGTAAAGCAAAAAAGAAGCACAAAATTGAAAACAAAGATAAATTACTAGTATACATAAGATTTAATCAGCAAAGAAAACTTTTCATGTTGGTCCCTCACAATATTTCAAACGAGGACTGCTAATGGTATGGGAAAACCATTGCCTCTGCAATTCCTTTAAAATTTCTAAGTTAGTGTCCAAGTCAAAAGTAATCCGAAAATGGCCCAACACTTGAAATCCTGATGTAGCTATCAACCCTTTGACAGATATGATTGAATCATCAAGATAAGCATGGATACTAACCGACTCATCGAAAGTGGTATGTATAGGCCTTCTCAAGGCAATACTTATATCAAATAAGCCAGAGGGTCAACAATTGTATGACATAGTATCACGATTAGTGGTGGAAATGGTGTTGTGATAATTTTCCCCTTCTATCTTGATTTTATTATAACCAAACAAATTGTCAAGTAAGGGCTCCAAGTGTAACTCTACAACCTGTTGCAGAAACATTCTCATATTGAGAGGAGGGAAAGGATTTCCTATAATTGCTTGCTTGAAAGTTTGAAGACTAATACAGGTTCTGAAGTTATCAGGGGTCTTCGAAGCAAGTTTCCAATTTGAAACCCCTTCAGGGTGGACAAAAGGAAACATTTCAGTCCTTAAGAAATATCCCAACTCCCTTTGAAAGTTTGTTTTCAGTGTAGAGTCAACAAGTTTTTGTTTTTGCCTAGCTGTTTGCATAGTACGCTGAACAAGACCTGGATCAAAACCACGAAGATCCACATTAAACCCAGCAAAAACCTTTTGAAATCCACTAAGTAATTCAACAAATTTCATTTTTTCTTTATCTGAACCCTGGATATTTATTTTAACGTTGGAGGATGATCCAGGTGTCCTAATGTTCACGGAGATGGTTTCAATCACCTTCAGTTGTGACTCCTCTTCCTTTTCTTTATTTCCTCCAACACTCAAGGAAAACGAAACCTCGAGAGGATTCAATCCCTCAAGAATTTCATTATTTTCTACAGATATAATCTTCTCAGGCTTGAGAGGTTCATTTTGACCGACAACACAAATGATTTCATCATTAGGGATGGCCCTCCAAAAATTTTCAGTCTCATAAATGTATGAATGATGTAGAGATTGGAGAGCACAATCAGGCCAGTGAGGTGAGAGTTGCTGAGTAGGAGAAGATGAGAAGACAACTAATCGATCAACTATTGAATTTAACTCCTTCCTAACATGAGTGATGTTAAAAGATAGGATATTCGAGGCAAGTTCCCAAACAGTTTGGGAATATTGTTCCATCAGCTTGTTGCTAGGAGAGCATGTCTTATGTGTCAGGTTCACAACAATCTCAGAATTTTCGAACACTGAAAGGTGACCACAACCAAGATTAAGGGAGTTCTCAATGCCTAACAGTAAAGCTTTGAATTCAACGACATCATTTGAGAAAGAAAACTCCAACCTGTATGAAAGATTATGAATCTTTTCTACAAGGGAAACCAAGAAAATACCAGCCCTGTTACCCTCATCTGAGTGTGAACCATCGAAGTGCATATGCCACAATTCATCCTCTAAATCAATTATTTCTATAGGAATATCATCCTCTTTAGCGAATATGGAATACACTCCTAGGTCTTCTTTGATATATTTTACACTAGACTGCGTAACATTCTCTATGTAGGGTGAGATTCTTCCTTCTCTAAGGAATATGATATTCTTTCCATTTCGGGGAAGTGATAGATGTGTCCCATTGAGCGAGAGGTATCCACCTGTTAGGGATTTCCAATCTCTCCCTAAGATAATTGAGTAATTTCTTATAGGCATATCAATCACCTGAATACTGAGGGTTGTCCCTATCTCAAGATGAGCACATAAAACCAAGGTTACATCCTTAATCTTGCCTATGTTCATTTGTTGCAGACTATTCTAGGAAAGCATGCTTCTGGCATTTTCGTTTGTACAAGATAAGCCTAGCTCTTCCACAATAATCTTCGGCATGACACTTGGGCCTAAACCACCATCAATGAGGCAACAATGGGCGATTTTATCCATGATCTTTACAGAAATATAAAAAGGGGGATTTTTTACAAGGTATCTGAAGTTATGTACACCTACTTTATTTCCAGAAGAACCCTCTTCTCTTACCTCTTCGGAAAGATTGGCTACAACGAAAGATTTTCCTTCCATGAATTGTTTCAGATGCATCTGTTGTTCAGGGACGACAACTGTGTCTAGGAGGGTTGCATCAGCCTTGATGTTGGCCAATTGATTCAAGATATTGTATTTGGAAGAGGGGGGAGAAGGAGTGATGCCTTGACTCTCAGGAAATTTGGGAACCTAGGATGTAGCAACAGTTGAAGATGAACTCAATTTAGAAAAACTGCAAGGAGTGTCAAATTTTCCTTTTGGGGCATGGGCTTTGTTCCTAGTATTAATGACCATGACATATTTTGGCTCGACAAAATATAGGACAATGATAGTGTCTTCTGGTCGTTTATCAAAGATATTGTCTCTAGCACTCTTCCTTACCTCACATGTGGTTTCTTCATGGTGTTCCTTGCAGAAGTTACACCAACTCCGAGGTAGGATAGCCTTCGATTGGAAATTATTTTCAACCAGACTTCTAAAAGGAGGGGCAGAAGAGAATGAATCTCATAGGGGTGATGGGGTTGACAATACCTTTCCACTCAAAAACTAGCATACGGTTATTCATGTCTTGTACCAGCTATAAGAGAGTGGACATATCTGTCTATCTAACTGATTCTCCCTGGGGTAGATTGGTTCGTTCAAGTTGTTCCTCATACTCTGAGTGAGTGTGCAGAGTGGAACTGAGGTTATCAATGGCCTTTTCTTCAAGCCTTTGATGGTAAGGAGAAGGCAATGCATTGTAGTAATGCATGAAGGCGGCTTGGTTTTGGGGGCGGATAAGTTTGGGGATTTGGTTATACAACTTGGTAAAACGCAAGTTAAAGGACCTGATGGTCTCACCATATTTGTAAATGACGTTGTTGTACTCCCTTAACTTCTTAGCAGGGCTTTTGGATTGCCCATAAGTGGATCGGAACCAATAAATCAGTTCCTCCCAAGTAGAAAAGATCTTAGGAGGAAGGTCAAAGAAATCGGTTGCAACCTTTTCTTCCAAGGAATTGACAAACAGGCACATGCAAGTGTCATTGTCATTAGCCCCTATATTATGACAAGCATTCGAAAATTCCACTAGGTGTTCATTAGTACTGACAATGTTATTTTCTGAAAACTTAGGAAAATGCTCTTTAAACTTCGAAAGCGAGCAAGTAGCAGGTGCTAGGTTAAGAGGAGAATACACATGCCATGGTGTGGTCATGGAATCTTCTTCGAAATGAAAAAGGCTATACTTTTTAAAGACTTTGGTGGGGGTTGTAGTAGATTGGACTAGGATATGGTGGTTGTACAATCTACCAATCATCGACGATGACGAAGATTGGGAAGCTGGAGCACTTCCAGTGCCACTAGATCCACCACTAGATGTCATTCTGTGGATAATATGTGAGGTAAAGAAAGATGAGCTGGATGAATCAGATAAATTTATCCTTAGAGCACTTTGTTGGGCAGATAACACAACATTTCTCCTTCCTATTTCAGCAATAGGATTGATTTCAGGTGACAAGCCTCTTCTTCTTCTAGAAGCATGAGAATCTAAGGTCATGAAAGAAAGCCCAACACTGAAGAAATGAGAGGTTATTACTGATTTCTGGGCTGCCTATGTCTAGCTTCCAACTGTTCTTGGACACTAATATCTCTTTCAATTGTTTCCCAAGAACGGTTAATCTTAGCACGGGTCCTAGCAGTGTCTATAATAGTATGAAACATGTTCAAAGTAATGTTGGTCTGGTCTTGGAGACCGGGCTCAAGATTGGGTTGTCTTGCAACAGGGACAGTCATGAATAGAAAAATATTCAAGGAATCAAAACAAAAAAGAAAGATGTATCGATGAAAAATCGAGTATAGAATTTAACCAGAGAGATATTGAAGATCTCCCCAGTACGGTCGCCAAATAAATGTTGAGGAAAATATATGAATTGATCTTACTCAAGCATTTTTAGACTTTACTTGGCTAAAGTAAAGTATATGGGAATATCACCCTATGTTTATAGCCAAAAAATATATATATCTTAACTCACAAGTATTAATTACAACTGCTTAGGCTAGTCTTTTATCAACAAAAACTTGCTGGAAATTCACTTTTTATGTATTTTTTTTAAAATATCAGTTGCTGAAATAAATGTAAGAACATAAGTAAAGACACCAATATCATAATCAATGTATATGAGACATAAAGAAATCTCTCATTTCATTCCAATTCACCAAAGATTCATTGTCTTTACAAAAATTCACACAGAAATCTTGGACCAAAGTCAAACTTAGAAGTCCCCGATGGAACATACAAAAGGACCTCTGACAGAAAACCAAAACTGAACTCTAAAAGATGGACCAGCTTGCCACAAACTGCTGCCCACTCGACTCTGCACAATAGCCTTTATCAGTCATGAAATTTAATTCAAAAATAGACAAGTCTACATAGACTATCAAATATAGATCAACACCTATGAAGAACAAGTGTCTGAATGATTTGATTCAATCCTGAATGTTGTTGTCTATAATAAGACCCTACTATCACAAAAGAGAATTAGGCTATGATGACTATATGAATAAATGAAAACTGAACTATCTCAACATAACTCAAAGAGCAAACCTTAGCATGCTTTGTGCTTCTATCCTCCTCCTGTTCCTCCCCTTAGTTCAACTTTGAACAATTTAGAATTGGTTAGAGTAGTTGAACTAACTTATTAGTTAAGCTAACATAAAGCCTTAACTAACTTTAGTTAAGGAAGGGGGGAAAAGTAATAATAATAATATGGTCATAATTAAATAATAAATAATAGGTGGGACCCCCTTGTGACTCCTTTAGTGAATAACAATTATCACATCATAACATAATCCATTAGTTAAGAAAACACACCCCTCGTGTCTCCCTTCAAAACATATTTTTCTTTGAAAATTTTAGCTGATAAAATTTGAAAATAGTTCAAATTAATACTCATATATCCAAAATAAGACTTGCTGTCCAAAATGAAACATGTTGTCCAAAATCCATGGAGACCACTGTCATAAAACAATAATTGACATAAAAATTAAAACCCATATTTTCCAATCCGTGAAGCAACCCTTCCTTGGTTGTTGTTGTCACCTCCTGATTTCCCTGAAAATGCCTTGAGTTGGGCAAAGCATTTAGGCTTTATCTCACTAATCACATGGGAAAAATCATCCCTCAGATGCATCCATGAAGTCACGGATTTTCCAGAGTCATCAGAGGGTGAGGAAGGGGCAGCGGCAACTTTTCCTTTACCAGATGCATGTTGGGCTTCAACCTTCAATCTCTCGCAGACATGGGAGGATTGCAATGGCAAGTGGTTAGGGGAAGCTTGGGCATTTGGGTTCAAAGGTGGGGGAGCAGGCATAGTTAAGTTTGGCCAGCCACAGTGTTGGGATAGTGTCAGGTGAACAATCTCCTGCCACCCATCATTTTTTGGGACTACAGACTGTAAAGAGACATGAGGAGGCATAGTTATACCAGGGGCGTGAGGGGCTTGGAAGAGAGGCCTTTCAGGCCTCAGTTGGACTATTCCCTATCCAATCCAATTAAAGAACCCAACATGGAACAATTGGCCAATCTCTTCAGAATCAACATCAAAATGTATTGAGAGCCTAGGCCTCCTTGGGACTCGGTTCCAGTTACCTCTACCTCTGTTTCCTCGGCCATGGATTCCCCGACTGAAAAAACTCATCCTGCATATGTTAACGATTAGAAAATAGTCTTTCAAATAACCATGCATGACAACTCCTTAAAAATGCGAAATATATTTGCCTCAGAATGTATCAGGCTCATGCAATCCAATCCATACAAATTGTTCTAATGTTAATCAATGAGCAGGGGGGTGGAAAAAATGTTTAGGGGTACATGAGGGGTTTGTAATTTGCGAAAAAAATGATATAATTAAAGGGAAGAGATATGGCCACTGCTCAATGATAACAACAATCAAATGTAAGCAACCAATAAACCTCACTGCAATCCACAAAGATTTCTGCCATTTCTATCCAATATAACACATAAATTTTCTTAGTTGTGATCAATATCATAAAAGGGGGTGAAAAATGAATATGGGATATGTGAGGGGTTTATAATTAGCGAAAAATGAGCTAATAAGGGGGGGAAAATGTTTATTGTTCATGATATTAATCAAGCAATCCATAACATATTTGCAGTAAGGAAAATATGCATCAACTGACAAACAAATGACTAAGTAATAATTCTTGTGCATTTATTTAATTTTATTGTCCATTAATATCCAACACATTGTTATAAAAAAAATAGAAGTACTTCACACAATTTGTAAGAGGTTATGTTCCCTTTATTATTACATTCTGCATGTCATAACAGTCAACAACAACACTCAATATGTAACCATTAACATCCACCATTCCATACATTCCCCAATCTATGTTTGTATTTGAAGTAGTGTTTTTCAAAAATAATAATGGAGTCTCTATAGAGCCAATCAAGATCTATAATGATACATCCCCATACATATATATGCAATAGAAAGATCAAAATAATCAACACCTCACATGCCACGCCTGAAAGGAAATTGTCTATACAACCAACAGTCATCATTTAGACACAGGCTATGCAGAAATGAATTTATGAAATCATGTAACCATGCCACTGTAAAAACCAAATATCTTAGTGCTATTCAAAACTGGGCCAAACGTCCCACACAACTGTCATCAACAGTGATCCATCGCAAAAGAAAAACACACTTAGAAATTGGGGGTATCACTGGGCATATGAAACAAGCCATCCATATTATACATGGTGCACTACTGAGAGAATTCCATAGTGTCATAATTCCCATAACCACACAACAATATATATAACCATGAAATAACTCAAAACTTCATTCTGGGCCATGTATTTAGTCTCCTGTGAGTGACCAGGCCACAAACATTCAAGTGTAAAAATATGCAGTAAACATATCCAATCCAGTCTTCTAAATCTCAAGACATCCCTTACAGGATGCGACATGTGTGACAACACCAAACCCTTGTGACTAATGCCAACCATTATCTGAACATCATAAGCACCACTCTAACGACTTTATAATAACCAACAATTCACCACTGTGGTGAGGGAAGCAATAAACCAAACAAGCGTGATAACGGTATATACCTTCGAACCAAAACAAAAAAATGACAGAGGGCCTTTCATAACAAAAAAAATGATTCTTTGACAACAGGCTAACGACCGTGACCCTTAGAAGTGCAATTGGCAATGCATGGCTCATGTCATTATCACAGAGGTAGTGATGATAAACTAAACCAACATGATGGCTATACAACCCACAGGTGAGATCGTCTTCAAGGTAATAGACCATGATGACTGGAAATCACTCGACAGAATCAACAGTTTCCCTATGCAACCTCGGTCGGGAGGGATTAGGGTTTTCATAGTAGCCTTCATAGGAGGAACAGAGCTAACTTCAGTGAGACTTCGAGGCTGAAGGTGTACATGCAAGGGAATTTGATGCTTGTGGGCAGCAGACAGTCCTTTGACAAGGCCGAATAAGGAAACATGGCTCTTAATCAAACCCAATAACCAATAAGACAATCATCCAGTCATGATTTTAAACAAAACCCTTCAACCAACATGCATTGGTAATAAATAACTATCACCCAGGAATACTAACAAACCAACGAACTTAAACTAATACGAGCCGAACCATATATTTTCATTTGAATCCAAAATTCCACACAGTTGCAACACTTAGGACAAACAAAAACCCACACAACTAAGCCAAAATCATTTCATAACCAGAGTGAAGTCAAGATTGGCCAAAAGAGACATACCCGCTAATTGAAATCCTTAATACGAGAGGTGGTCGATCTGTTTCACACTGCTAGAAATACGGAGTGTGAACACAACAACAAGATCAAAACAACAGTCCAACTAGGGTGGCAGCCAACGGGAAGGGTAAAGGTGTCGTGTAGTAAATGCACATCGCCTCCACCCATATCTCATTTACTCAATAGTACATGTCAACGAGCCTTCCATTAACACCATTAATCAACCAGTGCATCGATATTATCAACACATTCAAACCATAGTATAATCCAAGTCCACATAATAATCCAACCATTTTCATTCACTTTTCCAAATGCGCCACCCATGTTTACATTCTTGATATAAGTCAAATAAATCGCTCGACCACTACACAACCCAACGATCATGTATAGCATCATCATCAAACATTTAACTGAAACATAGCATAATCACCATAAAAATGCAAGCCATCACTTCCATGAGCCACCAACGTTATAACATATGTAAGTCATCCACCGATCCCATTAATCAATGCATAGCCATTGCATTGTCACCTTGCCAAAGTGCGCCACCAAAATTTCCACCATATGTATATATAAAAAATGTAATTAAACAATATGTCATAGCCATTTCTTGGTTAGCTAGGACGTAACCACTATCAACAAGTATGTAGAGCTAGGTCTCCTTTTTGTTTTGCATTAGATATAGTATTTATTTTTCCTCAAAATGCCTTTCTGTAATTTTCACTAACATTTTATTGTATAGGCGAGGAGAAAAAATACCATGAATGAATAGCAGGTTGTAGTATCATGAAGGAACAATATCTCAAAAATTAACTTCTATCAACGACAACCATATCCTCATCAAATATGTAATTTTGAAGCACATCATCATAACATTGAAAGTGAACAGACCCAATCTTCAAAAGTTCAAGGGGTTCCGACCTACTAGCATTATTTAGTCTTATATAATAATAGGCTTAGCAACACTTTGCGGGCGAAATTACGTTGATGTTTTTAATCGTCAATAAGACCGAAAGGCCAGAAGGTCGGAGCCACATGGAAAGCTTACGAGACTTCAGAATTTTAGGACTCTGGGAGATTTTGTGCATAGACAAAAAAGGGGCGCTCAGTGTCGAAGCACCAAACGCAAAATTACCCTTAGGTGTATGCCTTAATGAGGGGGAAGATCCATCGTCGGATTTAATGATGGATGGATCTCTGCCATATATATAGGAGTGTTGGGAACTTCTGGTAATTATGGATGATAAGTATGAGATGGAGCCACGTGGATGTCATGTGGCCCTTAACTAATAACCCCTGAAGAACTTTGGGAGGCAATGACTTGCAAACCAGAACTCAGATTTCAGTATGGTGACGACCATTAGAAAGCACGTGGTGAGAAGAAGCCGATGGAGATCCCAGAATTAGGTTTTGAGATAGTTAGGAAAAACCAAATTATGATGCCCCACCCCTTAAAAGAGTATTTAGGGGTCGGGCGTGTTACAAATTGGTATCAGAGCATGGAAACAACAATTGGCCTACTTGGGCTCATGCACGATTCGTATAAAAAAATATTTTTGGAGGACTTTAAGGGGTAACACCTTATCTTACCCATTCCTAAGGGGCTTAGTTAAACCTCTACCAAAGGGAGGAATGAAACTTGCAACTGTTGATAGATTTTTTGGAAATATGCACTGTATGGTGCTAATGTTACGAATAAAGTTGAATTCACTTTGCAATTGTACATGTTCTTGTATAGCCATAAGATTAGGTTACCAAGGCTAAGATGAGCCTGTTAAGAATATTACTACTGAAAATAAAGTTTCTGCATAAGTTCCTTGAGTAGAAGGATGCAGATTAAAATTCAGTTGGGATTTTACCCAACAATATTGAACCATGCTAGACGGCGGCAGAAGAAGACTATCATTTCTTTGGGAAGTGATAGCCAATCCTACAGGAGTAGGATTATACTGATGGGAACTAATAGCAAGCCTAGAATGTGAATGGATTGAAAGGATCCGTAGCAGTAATAACTACTACTTCAATAAAGGATTAAACCTTTTATATGTGTATGATCTCTCACGATCAGAGAATTTATGGAAATGGTAAGGTCAAATCACTTAACCTATAATGAATGAAAATTGTTGTTGGAGTAACCCAGTAAGCAAGTAAAAAAGGAACCCTATAGATTGAGAACAACCTTCATACAGGTAGAAGTGAAGTGACAAGAGAAAGTTCAAGATTTCATGGTTGTGCTAATGAAGTGTATATCCTTTTTAACTCAAGGGCGTGTCTATGCATGAGGATGCAAAGAGGTAAGCAAGTGGAATATATCTGCATTGCAGACATGGGTGAAATGATTGGTGCACAAAAATATGCTAGAATGCATGTGGAAAAAAAAATATTGAACATGCAAATTAGGCATGTTATAACCTGTGGTGGGTCATAAGATATGGTCTACTAATGAAACCTTTATATGAGGATGACCTTATGAAAATAGGAGTTAAAAACAAGAATGAAAAGTTGATAATGTTGCATCATATTGCCTTAATACGATAGGATTGTAAGGAATTATGAGAGATCGATGTAAGGTCTGATTAAGGAGGTGTCAAACACCTTTGGATGACCAGTGGATGATACTGGCATCCATGGGTGGATGGTAGCCATATGGATATGGCTTGGTATACTCAGATGGCTATAAGAGGGAGTTTAGGAAGAGATTTCCTTGTAAATATATGTTTACCAAGAGTGAATTGACACATGAAGAAGAGACTAGAAGTGGTTATCTTCCTGCCTTGAGTGACACAATAACTACCTATCTGAATCATGAAGTATGGAAGGTTTTTTTTTACAGTAGAAAGGAAAAAGGTGACCCTTGTTGGTTATTTCCATGTAGAAGGGGTAACATCAATATGAATTTATGACTGTGAGACTAGTCATATGAGTGACTGTAATATGTCACTATAGAACACTAATATTAAAACTAAAATATCAATGTAAAAGGGGTGCAAGAGATGCACCTACATATATGTGTATACATGCTTAAAAGAATAATATGATTGTTGGCCCTTGACCAAGCTCTGAGGATCCTTGGTCATGTTTGACCTATTTTTGGGACTTCGACAGGCTATCGAAGGCGGATTGCAAGACGAAGTGGAGATCATGGGATCTCAGCCCCTTTTTAGGGTCTTTTTGGGTTTTGGGATTATGTGATGGGTATGGGGTTGTCGGCCCATGGGTTTACCCATGATTAGGCCTATTTTGTAATGTATAAATAGAAGTCTAGGCGATGTAAGAAGTAGTGAATAATGACTAGTAGTGAATAGTGATGAGTAGTGACTCATCAGAGGAAAGAGTGCTAAGTACTAAGTAGTAATTGATTTGTTCATATTGTGTGAGGCTTGCAGAGCTAAGTGCAAGTGATTGTAAGAGACTGTGGAAGCCTTTGTGCTATAAATCAAGGAAGGAGGATCTAGCGAGGTGCACAGGTCTCTTGTCCTCTGCGGAGTTGATTTTGAGGCTTTATGCATGTAAGAAGATTGAAAGAAGTTAATAAAGAAGACAAAGAGTTGGTGGACGTAGCCCCAGGGTGGGGGTGAACCACGTATATCCTGTGTTGTGAATTCTTTGTGCTTTTTGGTTTTGGATGTTTTTTTGTTCATGTGATTCAATTCTTAGTGCGATGTTAGATGATAGATGAATCTGATATATAATGTGAATGAATGATAGATCTTATCTCTATTTGTATGCTTAGTGCTTGAATCTATTGGATCTGTGTGAATATTGCGATGATCTGCTGATAGGGTTTAGCTGCGTTGTAACATAAGACTAAATATTGATTAATCATAATTGCTAAGTGTTATGTTAAGGTGTTACAATCATAGATCTGTGTCCCAACTAAGGTTGCAGACATCTGAGTCCTGCAACCACCCCTGCCTCTACCTCAGGTGAGACTTCATCTACTTTGCAGGTGTTGCCGAAAGGGCCAGTAGTTAGGGTTTTGTTGGTGCATTGTTGCAGCATTGAACCCTGGGTCTGCCCCTATGCCAACAAATGGTTCTATTGATGGGACTTGAAACTGTGATTGCTGGGAACTGAGGAAGAAGCTTTGTGCGAAGATCTGACTCAAAACTGTGAAAGCTTCATGCATAGATCTATTACCCTAGTTTGCAATACTCTACTTGGATTGTGAAGCTCTGTGTTAAGAAGAGAAGTATGATTTGAAGAAAAGAGGTAAGATCTGAACGCTTTGTGATCTGAAAGAGGTAAGAATAGTGAAAAGTTTTAGATCTGGAAGATTTGTGCTCTGTTGAAAGAAAGATTAGTAGAAATTTTTGTTTCAAGAATATGGATCTAGGTATGTTTGATAAATTTTGTCCTAGCCTGAAAACTAGGGCACAACTAGATGAAAGAAGATTTGATATGACTAGATCTGATAAGAATAGTGAAAGATATGTTATTCCTATGCATAGAAAGAATGTTTGGACTAACAAATGGATGCATGATCCTAGAAATATTTTTTGCAGGTTAGCTACCATTATCCTAGTGCGCAGTACAAGAAAGGATGGGGATCATTTAAGAGAAAGAGAGGATTAACCCTTTGTTACAGTTGCAGAAGATCGGGACATCTTGTTAAGGATTGGCCTGGTAGAAAACCTAGTTGTCTTTATTGTAGAGTTGTGGATCATGAAGTTTTAGATTTCCCTAGAATGATTGCTAAACTTGAAAGAATAAATATGAGACAAGAAGACCCTGAGAAAGGTCAAGAAACTGAGACCATGGCAGAACCCCGGAAAGAGTCAGAGGATGTATTGCTACAAATGAAAGAAACCCTGAATAACCACCGAAATATCAAATTATCAAAGATCTTCAAAGAGAAAGAGAAAATAGAAGCAAGAATAGGAGACTTCGACATTGACTGTGTCCTGGATGAAGAAACATAGGTGAATATTATGACAGAAAGAGCTTGGGAAACTTTAGGAAATCCTACTATGATTTCTTCATTGGGAGGAATAGGATTATTTAGAGGAAAGATAATAACCCTATGTTGAAGACTTACCCAGACATCTATGAGTGCTCATGGAACTTCGATAGAGGAAGAATTTGAGGTTGTTAAATTTATTGAGAACAACACCCCATTTTCTATATTACTAGGAAAACCTTGGATTGAAAGGGATCAGGCCAGAAGAAAAGAAAAGGAAGTCTTAGAGCAGAAGAAGCAAGAATTAAAAGATTTCATGACTAGGAGGATTGCACATTTGATTGAAGAATAGGAGAACAGATCGAAGCTATTTAGAACCAGAAACTTGGATGTCGAAGTTGAAAGAACACAAGAAGACTCAGAGAAGATTGAATAACCTACCCAAGATAGAGAAGAAGTATTTCCCTTGAATCCTAGGAAAGAATCTCAACAACACGAAGTTACTATGCCAAGAGGAGATAAGAATCAGAATGGAAACAGGAATACTGAGACGAAGCTCACCGGAAAGAAGGCTAGAAAACTAAGTAACAAGAGATCAAAGATCAAAAAGTTACAAAAGGTTCCATGTTAAGAACCAAACATCAATATAGCATGGAAAAACCTTAGGAAATGTACTCAACGCCTTGAAACAGAGATAATTTCAGATAATAAGCCTCTTCGAGGGGGCAACCTCCTTTTACCCCACTTAAATGTTCAAGTACAAGATGATTCAAAATGAAAATGTCTCCTTGGTATATATAGGAGACTAGGAGGT
>ML785912.1:741547-763836 GCA_009831015.1 Picea engelmannii | reverse complement strand
TGGCCAAATATCACTTTTGAGTCTTGATTTTGAGGTGGTTCTGCTAGACAATATTTATTCTGTTCTATCTCCCAAGTTTCGGCCCTTCTGGGTATGAAACTTTCTTTTAGGTAGTTCTCTGATATTTATTCTCTACAATGCCATAGGTCTAATCAAAATTGGATGTCCCAAGTGGAATTTACGGTAACTTCCTCACAACTTGTCGATTTTTGTTCTTTCCAGGAGATCTAACTTGTATAGAATTCCCCGCACAAAATAATTGATATAAAATTCTGAAACTTGCACCCAAAAGACTATGGACTGTCCACGATCCAATGCAACCAGTCCCACTCAATTTTGATACTCTAGCAAGAAGTTATGCTTGTTTTACCTGGAACACCTTCTTGAGACTAGTCAATAGGACTAGTCAGATACCCTATATTACACAAGGTGTATCTACAAATTTAAGATGACCCAGAAGCTGAAATTTTTACCACAGATACCTTACTAATTTATGTAAATGGCCTCCAGATTTTAGGGTCTGAAACTTTACAGAAAATGTTTTATAGTGAAAATTCTACAATGACTCATTTCAGGATGATTCCAGAACCCCATCTTGTATAGGCTGTATCTCTGAAATTATAAGGCCTCAGGAGCTGAATTTTGAACCCAACGTACCTTGATCCGTCTAATAAATATCATCCAACCGGTTCCTTCTGAAACGTTGTAGAAAAAAAGTTATAGCAAAAATTCCACGGTGTCTCAGATGTAGCAGCGAAACCCCAAGACCTTGAGCTCTGATACCATATGTTAAGAACCAAACATCAATATAGCATGGAAAAACCTTAGGAAAAGTACTCAAGGCCTTGAAACAGAGATAATTTCAGATAATAAGCCTCTTCGAGGGGGCAACCTCCTTTTACCCCACTTAAATGTTCAAGTACAAGATGATTCAAAATGAAAATGTCTCTTTGGTATATATATAGGAGACTAGGAGGTATTATTACAACTAATGGCCTAAAGCCGACATAAATAAAATAAAATTACTAATATAATATGCCCCAATTAAGGGGTAATGAGCCAACATTAGGGCTTAACATTCCAGAGGGAACTTAGCAGAAGGAAAATTTGCAAACCTGGAACTTCGTCAGGATAGCAGAACAATTGCACATGGCACTTCTCCATGGAAAAGAAATATAGCCATTGGAAATAGTATAACCGTTAGAATGATGCCCCAAATGGGTAGAATGAAATTTGTGGTTAGGAAGCTCACCATCAGACCGTTGGGACCGAGCCACAATGGACAGAACTAAATAAATGAAGGCTTCTTGCCGTTGGAGAGATTTGTTGCCTAGTTATCTAATTATTCCGTCGAGCCTTGCACCAATAACACTTTTTCCAACCATGATTGTCTGAGCCCATAGATTAGTTGATTTCATGTACTGGTCATTGAGCTATCGCCATCCATCCCGTTGCATTGAGTAGTTACTCTTCAAACCCGAGATATTCAACCACGAGTGTGTATGTCCGAAGAACTTAGTGCAGTAGAAGAGTCTGTGAAGGAGGTACTCATCGACCTCATGAATGAAAGAGTAATGTCTGAAAGGGTAATTTTTGTGGGTGTACAAGCATCATCGATGAGAGGAGTGCAAGCCTTTCCATCGACCTCTCACGGATCTGGACCATCCTGAGTCATTACAGAAAAGAGAACCAAGAACATATATGACCTAGCAAATGTGAAGCTAATCCTGACCATATTACCCGAATACATCCCACCTATGACCGGTGTGGTGAGTCGTGATAGTGTGCTGAGAGATTTTGATTACACCATGGTTACTGCGTACCTCCCGAAGGGGATATGCGCAGTTAGAGCACATCAAGAAAAGATCACAACGTTGAAGTTCAACAACTTCAACCTAGGAGACCACAAGAACCATAGTATGCTCGCCCCGTATAAATACTTGACCAGGATGAAGGGAAAGAACTCTAAAATAATCCCCCAACCATGGATGATGAACCTCACGCAGTCCACCATGTTGAATGTAATGAAAATCCCACACTTTGGAAGGCACCAGGAGGTTAACGCATGTGTTAACCATGGTGGCAACTTATGGCTAGACCAATGTATCATAGTCGATCTGACGTTGATCCATAGGATCACCGCATTAAGTATGCAAGGACCCGACCCGCGGGACTTCTATCCAGGGAAATACACAGATCACGCATTAGCACAGAAGATCAAGAATACCTACGACGATGTTGAGAAGGGGACGCGAGGCTACAAGGTAGATTCCATCCAGAATGGAACAGTATGCCTAGCATGCCAATTAATTGTAGGAAAGCTAGTAAGGAAGAACAAACCCACGCAGATCACAGGGTTTGTCGTTGACCTCGCAGGGAAATGCGTGGAAGGCCTACAGATGAAATAGGTGAAGTACCTAGTTAATCATCTGGAATTAGACTATCACGAAGCACGGGATCAGGGCTACGATTTCCACTTTAGCTAGCTTTTGATCCTCATCACATTTATTTCTTGGGAGATGGTGGAAGGTGACACCTTCCCGAACATTGAGCCGTTCGAGCCACTTGTTGCGAAGTTCTCCATGCTTTGGTACTCAAGCGACATGGGAAAACAGTGGAAATCGAATGCGGTATTTCATACATATTATCTCCAACTGAAGAGGGATATTGAAGATGAACCTCGCATGACGCCAAACACTCTACAACGGTTCTGACCCCTCATGAAGTTTTGCGCATATTGACACTTCATCTATATCACTGCACGAGCAGACGAGAATAAGGAGGAGCTTCAGTCATACTACAAGCTCACAGAAGAGGACCTTGAGGAGATAACTAAGTACTCATAAACAAACCTCCTTATCCCCATTGACCCCACAGACATGTCAGACCCTGAACTAATTGGTAGTTTGGAGGCCACTCACAAAGATCATGACACGCCTAGAACAAACAGAAGGAAGAAGACATAAGAGGTCCAACAGCTGAGCAGTACACCAGATGAGACTGCTACAGAATCACCTGGACGAGGAGGTGATGATGAAGTATAAGAGACCAATGGAAAAGAAGATGAACATAAGCAAGGCGAAGTAACACCGCCTAGGTAGCGTGTTGATGAGACAGATCCCTCGAAGAAAAGAAAGTTTTCCCCTATGAAACCTACATCACGAAAGAATTCCAGATCTAGCAAAACCACGATGCTAACTATGCTCACAGTCGATGACTTCGACTTTATCATAGCAGTTGTCACAGATTCTTTGTAAGACGTCTTGCAGAAGCATGAAGCCAAGAAGGAAGAAATGTACGACATAATTGAAGTTGCACTCAGAGGGGTACAATATACCCTTCAATCCAATCGCGTAGTATCCACTACGCCCTCACCATTAGAAGAACCAGAGTTGGGAGATGAGCCATCCCAACTCCGCCGACTAGCTAATGTGATCGAAGCTCACCTTCGTCGCACACAGGAAGAAATAGAACAAGCCACCCAGGCCTTAAAACAAGTGCAATAAGTAGTCATATAACAACATCGAGTTGCGGAGTAGGAGAAGGTTTCTCTCCAGACAAAGTTCAAAGAGGAGAAATCACAGATTCAATAATAAAAAGAACAATTGCTCGTAGAAAAAATCAAAGTGAAATAAGTAGTCAACAAAGCACTTCACTCTGTGACAGGCTTAGAGCCAAAGGAAGAAGACCGAGTTGAGCATCAAGTATAGAATCTCGCGGAGGTTATCCAACGTCTTCAACAAATAATAGTAGACTTAGAGCTCCGCACAGTGCCAAGCACTCCGCAGGAAGTGTGAGACCAAAGAGAAGAAACTGCTCAAAGCACAGTTGAGAGGATCAGATCATTTGCCATGGAATATAAATAGTTAAGTGATCTTAGTTCCTAGACTTATGAGTGACTCACTGAGAATCCAAAACTAAAGGCACTGGAGTCACAAATCCAGGAGGCGAATTAACAAGCAGAAAAAATAAAGGCGTAGTTGAATCCCCTATCAGTTGTTGAAAGGATGAAGCTATCCCAAGAGCAGCGCACTTCTCAACAATAGGTCCACACCATTCAAAGAAGAGTCATGGAAGTGACTTAGAGGCTCCAACCTATATAGGATGAGTCTTGCCAACTATTTTCATAGATCGAAGGTCGAGGATTAGAACTGGAGCACGTTGTCACTGCAGTTGAACAACGCTTAGAGGAACCTGTCAACGAAGCAATCATCCAACATTTCATCGAGCAGGAGGCCTTGGTGCAGCAACAGGTCAAAGCAACTCGAGCCAATATCGAGGCTTTTGAGGCAGAATTACCTGGATGAGAGTGACTCGGGACAAGTCACACATGAGTGTTGGGGGCTTGTTGTCCCTTGACCAAGCTTTGAAGATCCTTAGTCATGTTTGATCTATTTTTGGGACTTTGATAGGCTATCGAAGGTAGAGCGCAAGACAAATCAGAGATTGTGATATATCATCCCCTTTTTAAGGCCTTTTTGGGTATGGGGATTATGTAATGGGTATGGGTTTACCCATGCTTAGGCCTATTTTTTAATGTATAAATAGAAGTCTAGGTGATGTAAGAAGTAGTGAATAATGACTAGTAGTGAATAGTGATGAGTAGTGACTCATCAAAGGCAAGAGTGATAAGTGCTAAGTGGTAATTGCTTTGTGCATACTGTGTGAGGCTTGTAGAGCTAAGTGCAAGTGATTGTAATAGACTGTGGAAGGATTTGTGCTATAACTCAAGGAAGGAGGATCTAGCGAGGTGTACAGATCTCCTGTCCTCTATGGAGTTGATTTTGAGGCTTTGTGTATGTAAGAAGATTGAAAGAAGCTAATAAAGAAGACAAATATTTGGTGGACATAGCCCCAAGGTGGGGGTGAACCACATATATCATGTGTTGTGAATGCCTTGTGATTTTTGGTTTTGGATGTTCTTTTGTTCATGTGATTCAATGCTTAGTGCGATGTTAGATGATAGATGAATCTGATATATAATGTGAATGAATGCTATATCTGGTCTCTATTGGTATGCTTAGTGCTTGAATCTATTGGATCCATGTTAATATTGTGTTGATCTGCTGATAGGGTTTAGCTGTGTTGTAAACTAAGATGAAATATTGATGAATCATAATTGCTAAGAGATTTGTTAAGGTGTTGCAATCACATATATGTGTCCCAACTAAGGTTGCAGACATCTGAGTCCTGTAACCACCCCTGCCTCTACCTCAGGTGAGACTTCATATGCTTCACAGGTGTTTCCGAAAGTGCCAGCAGTTAGGGTTTTGTTGGTGCGTTGTTGTAGCGTTGAACCCTGGGTCTGCCCCTGTGCCAACAATGACTGCAAGCCCTCAACCGAGAGGGAAGATCAATGTTGAGTGTCCCTATGAGACTTGTCATAAGGATGGCAACAATATCCTTGGGAGGAGCATCTGGAAGTCTGACATGTCCATGTGTATGAATGATATGGGAAAAAGGTGCAAGAAATGAGCTTGCATGATGAATGTTTTGCTATGTTGGTATATGCTTGAGTGCATGAATTTAATGCATTGTGAGGTTGCTTGATATGAAAACTTATATTAATACCAAGTAGATATGAATGATATTAAATGTGCAAGTGATGCACATATATAATGTATGAGAATATGTATACTAAAGGCACGATGTGTATGCATAAATGAGTGAAATGTAAGGCAATAATTACACTCGCCAAGATTTAATGAATACCATGGATGCATGGCCGACTCTATTCTGAGGATTCATGAGTGTTTGCTTTTGAATGATAGCTTGCGGGGAATGTGTTCCATTCCCTCAGGAAAGGCTAGTATAAACAAATGAAATAGTAAATGAGCAAGGATGCTTTGTTTTCATTAGAAAAGGAAACATGATTAAGCCTTTGAGGACTGCATGAGAACAATTGTGAACAATCATAAGTTAAATGACTTATGATTATGCATATGACTAAGTACATCATGGATGTAAGTAACAAACCAGAATATGTGTGGGTACATAATTTGGATGCATGACAAAGATGCATGCTTATATTCCTTATGGAATATTTGGTAAACAACTAAAGTTAACTCAAGGTTGAGGCTAACACAGATAGTGATGGATATGCAATAAGGAAGTTGCATGCTGGAGGGGTCTCCTGTGGAGGAACTGTGTGAGGACTTTATTAGGAGGACAGAATCACAACCTTAATGACTGTCGAGAATTAAGCAGTGAGCTACAAGATTATATATATATATATATATATATATATATATATATATATATATATATATATATATATAAGAATCATGGATTACATTTATTTTGAAAACATCATGTATGGATAGAAGACTAATAAAGGAATGTTGATCATTCTGACTAATTGAAAATATAATGTGCAGGATGCACAAGTTCATGATCCATTATGAACAAAAGTTTTCTATTAAAGCATGTTGATGTATCCAAAAAGGTTAGGATGAGGCCTAACCAAGGATTCTCAAGGAAAGAGCAGAAAGATCCCAACAGGGAGTAAATTGCAAAAGCAAAGAAAGGAAAAAAGGAGGAACACTTTTCCCACCCTAAGAACTCTGAATTACTTACAGAGTTGTAGATCTTAGATGAGAAGCTATGAGAATAAGTACAACTAGAAAAGGGAGAATGAATAAAGGAGTATGATTGATTGAGTTGGCTTGATTGAAACCATGTAAGAAAAGGCAGTGAGGCCTTAGAAATAAGTCAATCAAGTTAAAAGTCCCAGGATGTGTAGAAGGAGTTGGAAAAAGGGAAGAACCTTAACTCTTTTCTTGTTGTGTATTATGTTTTTCTCAAGGATGGGAAAGTTGGTACACTAATGAAAGTAAATGTTTTGACACCCTAGTGAGGGTTGTATTACTGCAGAAACAGTTGAGAACTATCTGTATTGCATCCATGAAAACATTAAGGATAATGTAATGAAGTGCATAGATATATGCTAGGACATATCTGAAAATTGTTTTATTGGTTTAAAAGCTATGATACTTTTTTTACATGACGACTAACATAATTATGATGTATGTCATGTGTAGAGAGAAATTGGAATTGTTGAGAGAGACAATTGCCAATGATGGAAAACCTCAAGTAGAGGATGACTATGACAGGTTGTTGTGGAAAGATTGTTGAAGGGACTTTAGAAGTCCCCAGGAAGCACCATTGATAAGGTAATATCAGAGAGGGTCCCGACATCTAGAACAAGTATAAAAATTGATCATGCCTATGCGGAACAAGATATGAAGGTATTGGGTAAGAATCCATTCTAAAATGTTTTATTGTCTTAATGTTATGCACAAAATTTTGAAAGGCATTTGTATGCCATGGATACCCAAGTAGAGTATGATTCAGGAAGGAGAGCCCAAATGATGGAGGTGTGGACCTATAGTAGTAAAGACTGATTGTATGATGAATAGAAGCATTTGGTTTCTTTATCATCGAATTTATGTGTGTACGAATTAATCTCTGTGTTGAAGAATTTATGTATGTTACGATAATCAAATGTTTATGTTCCCAAATCAAGGTTAGAACTCTCCTTTAGATATACTGCAGACACAAGATTGTAAAAATCCCTTCGATCGGCTACAAATCGAGATCATGAAGATCGTAGAAGAAAACCCTGATCGAATCAGGTTAATCAAGAACCTGATAGAGGAGATGAATGCGAGTCGTTCATCGGAGGGAAAATTGATCTCAATCGTCAGATCAACTTAAATATCCACTGGAGTTAACGGATCAAACACTAGTTGTTTGATTAGATCGATGGTCGGGAATCATTGTAGAGCGCAAAGGTGAAATTAACGGGCGTGCTAGTTCATGGTCCGAAATCAACAAACATTGTTGATCTCGTCGGGGTGGATGATCAACGACCATGATTAAAAGAGTTGGGCAAGCACTTTCCAGATTGCAGAGATTGAACTGTCTGATAAAGAGTGAGCACATAAGGGTTTCACAATCACTGTGAATCATCGATCTGTGAACGATCGTTGGGTGAACCTGCAAGGAACCCACGTGTTAATGTTACATAAACTCATACAGTGATCGGGTTCTGTGGGTGATTTGCGAGTCAAGTTTTTAATTCTTTCAACATTTAAGAAGGATCTGGTAGGGTTTAACTTTGGCCTTGCATCATTGTAACCCTTGAAAGAATTCACAAACTTGTATTTCTGCATTGACCAATCAAGGAATGATTCGAAACAAAAGTGCTCATAGACATCACGTTGATTTAATGCATTGAGAAGATGCATGTGGTAAAATAATGGGGCATGTATAGGGCTGCCCATTGTGGAAGAAGTATCTTCCAGTGCTCTACAAAATTGTACAATTGGTAAGGAGACAAATTAGGTGACCCTAAATGTTGGTACCCTAATTATCGATAAGGAAAGAAATGTTTAAAGGCATTCATGTGAAACTTTGAGTTTCATGAGTGATGATTTGAGGCTGTGGTCGATCCAGAGCAGAAAATATGGTTCTGCTATAATAATAAATATGGACAGAGAATCCACATGGTAATAAGTGGGTTGAGTTCCAAAACCCTTGGCAAAAGTTCCTTACATGAAATATAATAATTTAAAACCAATGTAAGGGTACATTGGGTATGGAGGGGACCATGGAGATTGCCACACTAATTAAAGTTATTTGATATCTTAATTGCATTTGGAAAATTTTAGTATGTTGAAAGGATGCATACGTAAATAATGATATTTCATTTTTCTTTGTATCCTTGAATAGATGAAAATAAATTGGACTGTTGGTCGACATAGTTTTGAAATATAAAGTGCATGAAAACTAACAATTTGTTTGGCTGAGGAATGTGGAAATTGCATGAAGAAAAGGGTCTTGGATATGGAAATATTGTAATTCCATAAGGAAGACCAATTGCCTGTTGAGCTAACTACTATGGGGAAGAAGGTCCCATACTGGAAAATCTGGTTCATGTGCGGAACAAATCTGAAAATAAATGTGGAATGTGGAAATCTGTGGGTAACATATTTGCAAGAAAATTATGAATTTGAAATTGATGATAATATCTCATAACTTTTGTATACCTGTGATACAAGTGAGATGAAAAAGATCTGTCTAGGGAGGAAAGATGAAGGTTTCCAAGCTGGAAAGCATGAAAAATCCACCGAGTGGGACAAAACAACCATGTGTTAAGCCATGATCAGCTGGAATATGTTGTGTTGTGGCAATGCAGGTCGGAGGGACGCCTCAACAGAGAAAGTCAGAGGGACTCCTTGACTATAAGGATCAATGAAGTCTCTGAAATTCTTATTGTGCAAGAAATCCTTGGCAAGGCAAGATGGATTGCCCGAGGAACTGTATAGCGGAGAAGGGAATGCCTGAGTCTAGGCCTAGAAGGTGAGTGATCGCAAGGAAGAGGAGACTTTGATAATTCTTATACACTATTGAATGGGATCATGCACACAATGGGATATGTGCCCATATAACAAGAAAACCATGTGGATACAAATACACAAACTACATAGATGATTATTTTGCTAAGTTATGAAATTTTTCTTGAATTTTATACAACAATAATATGTTTTCGCATGAAAATTGTGATTAATGTGCTTGATGTCCAAGAATTAGTGAAGGCGGATAATGAAGGCCAAAATCCTGGAAAGGACCTAACCAAGAAAGAGGATCAATATTTCTAAAGCGACTGAACGACAAAGGCATGACAAGTGTTACTGAGAAAGAACATTGAGGACAGTGTTCCTTTTCAGGGGAGGGGATTGTAACATCCCTATTTCCCCAGCTTTTAATTAATCATTAATTATGATTATCATGCTATGGCATGGGAACAATGTAAATGTATTATTGTTTTAAGTGTCTATAACTCACTATGGGGGTGAAGCCTTGAAGTATTGGCCATGATATCACTAGAGGAAATAATGGGGAAACTATAAGAGAGGGTTCATAATGTCAAATGACCCCAAATTTACCCTTGTTGGGGATAACAAACCTCCTCTGCATCCCAAGGAGAGGAATTAGTTAATGAAGGAAGGACTGGTGGTTGAATAATCAACCACACCCATGAATGGAAGCATGGTTTGGCTGAGGAGACAGGAGGTTGTCAGCCCGAAGTACCACAAAGTCCTGCAGACCCAGGCTGGCCCGAGTTTCCTTTGAACATAAGGAACAAGATAGGTCAAGAACCATCCTGTGAAAGGTAGACAGAAGATATACACTCGCAGACAGTTCAAGGAGAGGTGTGTGAAGCTTTTCAGAGAGCAGGAGAGACACCAGACAAGAGTGCATGCACGGAGGGGAATGCACGACCCAAATATGCAAAAGAAAAGAGGAAGGTAATGAGCTTGATGTTGAGGAATCATCTGATAAACCTCACAGGGTTTTTGTGACAAGAGAGGATCTCTAAGAAACAACATAAGTTTCCTAGTGATATCATGGCTTGGCACAAGGGTGGCCAGAGCTCTAAGAATGAATGCCTCTGAGCCTATGGTTGGGTGGAAATTCGAACACCCACAGTCAGTTGGTTAGCTATATCTTGTAATATATAAGTACTTATTCCATGAGCACTTAAATTGGAATGTATGATTTGAATGTCTATGAGGTGATTCTTTGTGCCTCTCATGAAATTAAATATTATAATGCCTAACTGCTCTTTTGTAAGTAGGTTTTTTTGAATGGGTGTAAGGTAACAAGTTTAGTCTCTGGGCTGGTTTGAAAATACCTCGCCTGGTTTTGGAACCTAAGTTCTGTGAATTTGAAGGTACTTCCTTCAAACTAGTAGCCTAAGAGACCACAGGCTCGTGCCCACAACCTTAACCAAATCTCGACTAAGAGTTGAGCTTACAACCCGAGACTCATTAGAGGGCCCATATGACCAAGGTATGGGAACCATGTGCTAGCTTAAAGGAGCTAAGTCATTCTGGCTTCAGAACTCTAGGAGTTAGGAGCTCCGGGGTGTTGCAACCTTAACCAAATCTTGTTCAAAGTGTGTGACTGTAGTCTTTTGGGCTTGACAAAGCTCCATATAACCAAGACCTAGGAACCCTAGGTTAATATCAGAGGGAGATGAGTGTTCAGGACTCCAGAGCCTTGGGGAAATAAGTATTGCAGCGACCAAATTGCGTTGAAGATGACCTATCGAGTTGGTGGCTTGATGGTGGACCTATAGCTGGATTTAATTTACCCATTACCGTGGGAATCGTCCCCCGTTAAAGTCCAATCCACTTACTGGCCATGGAGAAACACAGGCCATAGATCTAAGGACACTTGGGAATTTCACTAACTGTTAGATCTATGCCAAGGTTAGTCCAATGTTGACCGCTTTAGGAGAACAAAGGTGTTGTACCCCCAAAACTCCCGAATGCTGAATTTACGAAGTAACGTGGACCATCGATCCTCAAATCCTTCGAGATCCTCCTCAGTCGTCGATCTAGGGACTCAGTTGAGAACCCCTCTTAACCATCCATCCACTAGGACACGTCTCCATGGATCAAGTATATCCGGAAGGGTTTGACCTGTTGGTGAATATGCACTTCGTCGGAGCACCAAAGTCAGGATTCCATATTAGTCATCCATCATTAAGGACACGTGTCACTGGATCTTGTAGTTTGGGGACTTAGCACTTCAGGAGGAAGCTAGAAAATACACACCAAAACTCTTGAATGTTGGAGTCACAAATTAACGAGAGCCATCGATACGGAGGAGCTTCGGGACCACTCATGACCGTTGGATCTACCCCATGGTCAATTCATCTTTGACCTACTCTGGGAATAAGGAGATAATTGCACCACGAAACCCCTGAACACCAAAGTTGTGAAGCGATGGAGGCCATAGATCCCGAGGACTACGTGGACGCATATTGACCGTCAAATCAGAGGGTTTGGAAGGTTGTCAGTTTGAGGTAACGTGACGTGTTGATGTCACCCAGGGTGACATGGACCCACGTTTTATGTGCAAGGTGGCGCTTGGATTTACACGTATTGCAGACCCTATGTGCCCATTAACACATGACATATGTCACCCTATGAAGGGGCCATGTGTCATCACTGCCTCTTCTGCATATTATACCTAGCACTCACTGCTTGGTCCATCTGGCAGGAGGAGCACAAGGCACCCACCTATATTTTCCTTCATATCTAGTACGTCACCACGTGCGAGGGTGGACCCTTAAGGAGTTAAGAGACTTGACACTCTGGAGGAACTTGGCTGAGAATCCTCATAGTGTGAAGACTCCTTAAGTCGCGAACAACAGAGTAAATATCGGTCGTTTATAGGTAGGGGACGCGTGGCGCCAGATCCTATAGCCTGGAGATTTGATACTTTGGGGGATTTGAGATGTGGTGTGTTGATAAGATCCGAAGCTCGGAGTTGCGAAGAAATGAGAGTTGTGGATATATGGATCTACATGGACAGATCTCAACCGTGATATCTAAAGGATGTAGAAGGTTGTTTGTTTGGGGTCGATGTGGCTCACTGACATCATCCAGGGTGATGTGGACCCTCAACTAAGGTGCCATGTGTCATCAGAATATGGACCTTTTACATATCCCTTATGCATATTAGAGTGTGACATGTGTCACCCCCTGATGAGGGAACATGTCACCCATGGACCTTGCTACGTGTCATCCCTTGGTACATGCCCGCCTAACCAAAGTGGTTGGTGAAGTGATCGAGACTCTGGGACTCTAGGACTTCGAGACTCCAAAGGATTTGGGGTGTACTATTGTAGAGAGATTGAAAGGCTTGAAGGTCGGAGCCACATGGCAAGCTTACAAGACTTCATAATTTCATGATTCCAGGGGATTTCATGCATAGATAGAAAAGGGGTGATCAGTGCCAAAGCACCGAACATCGAATTATCCTTAGGCGTATTCCTTAACGAGGGGAAAGATATGCCATTGGATTTATTGATGGATGGATATCCACCATAGATATAGGAGCATTGGGAGCTCTGAGACTTCGGGGAATTATGGATGATAAGTATTAGATGGACCCATGTGGCCCTTGACTAATAACACCCAAAGAGCTTTGGGAGGCAATGACTTGCAAACAAGAAACTAAATTTCAGTGTGGTGGTGATTGTTAGAAAGCTCGTGGCGAGCAGAAGCCGATGGAGATCCTAGCATTAGGTTTTGAGATAGTTAGGGAAAATGAAATTATGATGCCCCACCCCTTAAAAGAGTATTTAGGGATCGGGTGTGTTATATAAGGGTTTTTTCCATATGCATCCACAAACCCTTGTGCTAAAGAAAGTAAATATCATCTAAAAGGTCCTTGTTGCAAACTGTTACTCTTGCAGGTTCTTCAATTATCTGAAGACAAACTATGCAAGATTTGGAGGCATCCATATCCTTATGGAAGAGAATGCATATAAGTTTACTCTTTATCTAATAAACCCAAATAACATAAGTAGCTCGATGTAATTGGGATTACATCCACTTTGATCCCATTGTGTTGAAAGATGGTGCAAATAAGTCTATAAAAATCACCTTGATTATACCCAATGAAGGAATAAATAGTACCAGTTTTTACCAAAAAACCTTTGATATATTAAATCCACATTAGGATAGCACAAGCCTTAACTAAAGGTAACCCTATAGAGAGAATTTTTTTCTACAAATTGAACAAGTAAATAACGTTGGGTTTGAAAGATGGTTTAAAACCTAAAGGAAGAGATGGTTTATAACCTTACTTCTGCAATGCTTAGGGCAATGATATTTACCAAAAATATCCAGACAGCTACTGGAAAAAATCAGATCTGACTCTAGTTCTGCAACCCTTGGAGAAATGCCACTAGCCAAAATTCTCTGTATCAACTGTTGAAAAAAATTGAATTTGGAAATCCTAGTTGTGTAGCCCTTAGGGTAATGCCACTAGCCAAAAATATCTGGATTAGTTGTTGAAAAAATAATATATGGAAACTCTAGTTCTGCAGCCCTTAGGGAAATGCCAATGGAAAAAAAATATCTAGATCCTTTGTACAATGCACAAAAATATGGAGGGTGTACAAGGTTCTAGGATGATACAATGTTAAAGCATTGTTTTAAGGGTGAAATATACTAAACATCATACTAAATCAACAATAAAACACCCACAATAAATATGTTCTAGAAAAACACCAAAATAATGAATGGTCCAGAAAAAGTAGTGTAGTGGCGTGGAGGTCATGCAACAAATGAAGAATATTAGGGATCTATCCAATAAAATTCCATAAAATAAAAAAATAAGGATTCCCTAATACTTGGCACTTCAATCTTGTGCAAAAAGTCACAAAAAAATGCATAAAACAGGGTAAGAAAATCCCTAAATGAGGTGCCCTTTTCCATCAAATTGTAACACAAAAAAATTCCTAAATGAGATTCCCTTTTCCAGCATATTATAACACAAAAAAATCCCTAATACTCCTCAATTTAGGGTTCTTCCACATGCAAGGTCTGAAACTTAGAAGATACTAGCCTGAACAGTAAAGAAATACCCTAACTAGAGGCAAAATGAGTAGGAGCTTGAGGTTCATAGTACTTTGAGACCATGTTGAGATCACAATATAAAGAAAATATCGAATGGAACAACTGATAAAACCTAAATCCTGCAATAAATGTGATAAAATGACACTTGATAAAGAGTAAGTGCACTAGAGATAAACCATAGATTCACTAGAGTAAGATACTATAAGATCTCTATAGAGAGATAACCAAGCACAAAAATCACACCAAGGTAGTATGAGGGAGCAATAGTATATGGTATCCACAATGTTAAAAACTTGTAGAGAGGGAAATAACTCACTATTATTATTTGCAAATGATACTTGAGTGTGTATTTATACACATCTCAAGAAGTGGGGCACCCTCCCCAAGAGAGGTTACGGGCCTATTACCTTACAAATTGTATTTGATGATAACAACATTAATCCATAAGGAACTACCCAAGAGGGAACTACTAGGATGATCAACACTATCACCTAAGAAACCTATCCTCTTCGCTTTAGGCTAGCTCTCCTCTGGTTCAAGGGGGGCATGCCTAGCAGGATTACTAAAGATAAGTAATGAGGCACAAGGTGAAGTGAGAGTAGCTTTAGTAAAACAATTTTTTTGGTATTTTTTTCGGATATAAAAGAGGTGATGGAAGGGATCATATATTAGTGCCAAATCCAACAAGGGAAATGGAGTCAAGGTGAATCAAAGGGGGCTTATGGGGTCAAGGAAAAAAAACCTCTTCAAAATTGGTATATTTTATCTTAGGATTATGATGAGGAGACTAGAGCCAAAGGACAAAATAATATCTTATCTAATCAAGACAAGCAATGAAGACCGAGGCCCTACAAGAAGGGGTCCTCAAGGGAGCACCTTCACCAAAAAGATTGACTATAGATTGATAAATGTACTCAATACCCTACTAGGGTTCCTAAATGGATAGACCAAACAAGGAATTAAATAATTATGAAACTAACAAAGGAAGAAGGGGAGGAGTTACCTCAAAACGTCTTCCTTCAAAGTGATAGAATTTACCCTTCAACTGATCGATCTCGTTAGCTTGTAGAAGACTTGAGCATTCACAATCAATATTTATGCACCAAATAGAAACCAAGATAGAAGAGATTCAATAATTGACACCAAATCCCACAAATATAGAGCCCTTATACATCACATATGATCCAAGAAATATATGTTACGAACCATGCATACAAATGAGGAAGGGATACTCTTTATATAGAGTTTGTGACACCTCATATTCTCTTCAGTGTACCCTACATTTTTTCACAATATGTGACCATTCTGATGGCCCAAAGTGTGATGATTTATTTTTATGTGTCCATGATGGGATGACTTGATGTACAAGTGTTGGTTAGAGGTTCCCAGATCCCCTCAGGTAGACGGTCATGGCATGTTCCTTTAGTCCACATTCTCAGGGTGCTTGGTTTTATTGCGTCGATCGACTACCCCTTGGAGGTGGTATCTCCCTCTAAAGTCGAGAATGTATGTCTTAGGTAGGTATGCGGGCATTCTAAAGTGGATCTACTAGGATGCTTGATTTACAAGGCCCTAACTATTCACTTAATCTTTTCTATGTAAAAGGTGACTGTGATTTGTAAGAGTTGTCACACCCATGGTTTAGCACACATTATTTTACCCCACATGGACCCTCTCTTTCTTATGTACGTACCACACTTTGGTCATGGTCCTTTCGAGATGATTCTCCACATGATTATCCAGTTTCATGATTTTCAAGGCATATCATAGATTTTGAGGCATTGGTCACACTCTCAGAGGAACATATGGGTTGTTTACCTCCACATGGGCCTCCTCTACACTAGCCATGTGTCAGATACCAAAACACCCCCCTCCTTTGGAACTTTTTCAAAACATTTTCTTCAGTAAAGGAGAGTCAACCTATCTTGGGGAACTTTATGACACTCATGGGGTTTATTTTTAGCCACTTGGATGATGTGGAGGTAACTTAAGTGACTTTGCACTTGAAGATGATGGCATGGCACTCATCCCTTTTTATGTGGAGGGGTTTTTTATCATACTTTTGATTACTTGTTGAACAAATGGAAGAAGTCATCCACCTAGAAGGGCTTTATTTGACTTGGCATAAGGTCATCCCCTTGCTTGAAGGAGGACATTGGAGCTATGTTGGTCAAGGATCCTTCCTTTCCATATTTAGAGGCCTCCCATAGTCACTTTTGATGGAACGTTGTACCTTGGATCCAAATCGACCCTCTTAGAAGCTTGACCTCATTCTTGTTGTTGGGGGTTTTATGACCCATTGTTTCACTTGGAGGGTCACTCCCATGCTTCATGGAGGTGCCTTGACCTTAGGCATGGACATGTTCATGATTTGGAAACATATTTTGAGGATTTATGGACATTATTTGAGTATTCTTTGAGCACATTTTGTGGAAGTCATCCCCTTTTATGAGGGTTTATAGCATGTAAACCATCATTTAATTGTAATTTGACTTAGTCTCCAAATTATGTGGATGACAAGTCACTTTTATTTTATTTCCTTAGGATTAATTTAGGGAATAAATAATGGGGAGGAGTTTTGAGCCTCGTCTATAAATAAAGGCACTCCTCTCATTCCAAATTGTTGTGAACTGTTGGAGATCATTATTGGAGCCATTTAATAGAAGATCTTTACTTGGTGTTTTCTTGGTGTCAATTCTTGGAGCTTTATCTTTCTTGGTTATTCTTCTTGGTATTTTTAAAGGCTATTGTGAAATGATTCAAGATTTTACATAAACTAGCAAGATTGATTCATTGAAGAGTTATCAACTACTTGAGGGAGGACGTTTAGCATTTGTATTTCTTCCTTCTTCCCTAAAACGGTTTGGTAAGTGGTTATCTCTTGTCTTGATTAGTTTTATATTCCTTGGCAAGAGTTTTAAGTATTCTTTTCAATTATTTTGTTGATCTTGTTGGTGAAGGATATTCCCTTGGATAAACCCTTCTTGTAGCACCTTGGTTTTCATGGTTTGTCTTGCTTAGACAAGAGATCACTGGTCTTGTGTCCCTAGTCTCATTTTAATTCATAAATGTGGATAAGCAATTATTAGAAGGGCATACTTATTGACCCCATAAGCCCTAAGTGGAGACAAGGATTTGAGCTTAACTCCAACAACCAACCATTAAAACCCTAAAAATTCAATTCTTTTACTTTCTTGTCATATAAAATACAAAAATATACAAAAGAAAAACCTTCAAAAATATGTATTCTATTGTCTAGAGTAAAGCTACCAATTTACTTTCATTTTTTAGATACTTCCATCTATAGGTTTATGCTTCATTGTTAATTTCTAACCCCAAGAAGGAAAATCGGCCCTATTGGTATTGTTCTTCAAGGTTTGTATCTAATATTTTGTTGCTTATCTAAGGTGTTTACTAATTCTGGAAATTAAATTATAACAATAAAAATCAGCATTAGTGAAACCCTAAAGCTAGGGTTTAATGCTAAAAGATGCATTATAACCCTAATCTGGCTCATATTTCACTTTTGGATTGTTTGTAAAGAATATATAATGCTTTCTAACAGTGAAATCCATCTCCTAAGTGGTTCATTGTTGTTGTATTTCATTTTGGAGATTTTTGGTGAAACCCTAAAGGGATTCACCCTCTATTTTTGCAAGTTTGAGCTAATTTCATTGTTATTAATCATTTGTACCTGCATTTCATCATTGTTGGATTTTTTTTAATATTTATTCATTTCCCTAGCTAAATAACCCAAGGCTCATCATTCTAAGTGCTTTTAAACACACTTGGGGTGCTTTTCCTCACCAAAAATATGCATTTTCTGTGTTATTTTTAAATCCTAAATCAGATTACAGAATTGTTGGACAACAGCAAGCTAGTCCAATTTACATCATACAAACAATTTATAACTTAGGTATATCATTCACTCTTGATTTTTTCAATTAGATCTCACTCTTGAGAGGTTAAAGGTACATTTTCTCTTCATCTGGAGAGTGATTTCTTGGTGTTGATTTATACTTATGTTGTAATATATTTATTTCATATCTCAAAACGTTTTTAATTATCTCCTAGCCCTCTTTGTATTCTATTATTTATTTCTCCAACTTTTGGTTGAATATCTTAAATGTATTTTGCTACAAAGGCACTAGTCTATCTAATATGTATTGAGGTGTGTAGTTGGAAGTGACTTGTACTCTACAAGTTGTTTCTAAGGATTGGGATACCCCTCGAGGCTTCAAGGATCTGGCCTAAATTTAAGGGAATATTTTGATAAGGTGACAGTGGTGCATTTCCTGTGTTCATTTTATCCACAATAACACCCTCCATCAACTGCTAGTTTAGGCGGTAACAGAGTCTAGCCGAATTCCTTTACAATAAAATAATAGTTTCTCATATGAAAACCCTAGATATAGCATAGGGAGGAGTAAAGAATCATTTCCTCCAAATAATTATTCATCTATACATAAAATAATGAAGTGGTGAAGGCAACAATGGTATAGGTCTCCAACAAACATATTCCCAAGAGAGTGGGACATCCCCATCAAAGAAGGAAGAATATGAGTCAAAGATGCAACATCTAGCTTCCAAAGGCTTCCAAGTTGATATATCCACAACCAACTCATAAAATTTGATAGATCCACAACTAACTCCTCAAAGTTGATAGATCTGAGTTGATTTGGAAAAAATCTGGGCGCTCTATCAAAAGATAACTTCTCATGAAGCTAGGCCACCCTCAAAATATGAAATGAACCCTATATCTAGGGTTTGAAACCTCCCAAATCTTATATAATGTGGGAATTCATCCTCAAATCAAGAAATTGGATTCATGGTTCAAGGCCTCAACATGTGGAATGTTAATAATGCTCAATCATCTTTGTTACCCCTCATTTTTCCAGAGGTAACCCCGGTGAATCTCTTCACTAGCCCTTGCATTTCATGAGCTTTGGATAGCCAGAGAACTTACTTGGTTTCATACATATTTCTAAGGTAGAGGATTTTATGGCATATTGGCTGATTATATCACGATTGGAGCACTCTAGGGCTTGAGGATGGAATTGGTTTTAACTTCATGCATATTTTTGGGCATTTTCACAGTTCCCAATATAGTTCACAATTATCGAGACAACTCAAGGTTTTGAAGGCATTGGTCACATCATCCAAGGAATTTTGAGCTATGTTCACATGCATGGATCACCTCTTAACATGCCACGTTCAATATTCTTGAGCACTCTCTTCCTTCATCATGTTTGGAGTTGGTCTTTACTTGTTTTGAGGGCTGACCCCTTTGGAGGACTTATCTTATAGCCACTCTAGCATGTGTGGATGTCATTTGACTTGGAGGGTCACTTACCATCAACTGTGGGGGTCCCTTTCTTGAGATATGGACACAATTTTACCTTGGAGACTTTGTTGGAGGACTTAAGGACACTTCTAGAAGAGCCATCAATTCTTGGGCCTTTTTTCACTAAATCCATAAGGTTGTTCCATACTTAGAGGCTAGACATTGGTTGGATTCTTCCTTGGAGGACCACTTCACCATCATTTAAGGCTTACACCTTTCATTTGAAGAGTAAAACAATCCCTTCAAGACCCCATATTTGACATTTTTATGCTAATTTGAAGGGGGCGCCCCCTTTTGAAGGAATTTTACCATGGTCTAGTAATACATTCTATCTTGGAATCCAAATGTCCACCTTGGATGAGACTTTGGAACTGTTATCCCCTATCCTAGGGATAACTAAGGAGATTATGTCTCGAGGCCCACAGGTCCCACACATGGAGTACCGAGATCCATACGACTTGAGCTTGTCCCTGGAGGGCCCATATTTTCTTCAGTGCATCACATCTATCAACAGCAACATCCATCCCACCAGCTTGGTCCTAAATTAGCAGTGGGTCTTGCTCCATGAGGTAACAAGGCCAAGTATCATGGTATGTGTCACTCTGATTTTTGAAGCATTTGAATATGTTGCACTGAACTCTCCTTTATTTAATAACGTTTGTTTGGAAATTATGCTCTTTAACTTGTTCATATCTAGGGGGTGACAAAATGACCTAGTAAGTTGGTTCCCTTTAAGATGATATACCACTAGGTAGGTCTATGAAAGGTCATCATTCATTCCTTCCATACTTACCAATTTTCATCATCTTCCCCTACCTTGGTTCGAGCATTGGGTTTGCCACACTAGTAAGGATTGTACCTTGCCTTGTGGGAAGAAGGGGCTAAAGGCATAGAGGGTAAAAGTAGCTGGAAAAAGTTAAAATCCAAAATAAAACCTTTTAGATGCTTCACCTAGGGATTCCCAAGAAAGAAATAAAAGGATTATAAGTATCATATCCAAGAGAAAGGGGGTCTCATCATGAGCCAACCTTCTCATTTTCATGAAGTGCTTGTGGGCAACGTTTTCACCACTGGTCATTGTTGAGGAAAATATATGAATTGATCTTACTCAAGATTTTTCATAATTTACTTGGCTAAAGAAAAGTAGATGGGAATATCACCCTATGTTTATAGCCAAAACAAATAACATCATAACTCACAAGTATTAATTACTAGTGCTTAGGCTAGTCTTTTATCAACAAAAAGCTTGATGGAAATTCATTTTTATGTAATTTTCTGAATATATCAGTTGTTGAAATAAATGTAAGAATAGAAGTAAAAAACACCAAGATGATAATCAAGATAGATGAGACATAAAGAAATCCTTTATTCCATTCCAATTCACCAAAGAGTCATTGTATTTACAAAATCTCATACAGAAATTTTGGACCAAAGTAAAACTTAGAAATCCCCGATGGAACATACAAAAGGACCTTTGACAGAAAACCAAAACTGAACTCTAAAAGTTGGATCAGCTTGCCACAAATTGTTGCCCACTTGACTCTGCACAATAGCCTTTATTAGTCATGAAAATTAATTCACAAACAAACAAGTCTACATAGACTATCAAAGATAGATCAACACCTCTGAAGGACAAGTGTCTAAATGATTTGATTCAACCCGAAATATTGTTGTCTACAATAAAACCCTGCTATCACAAAAGAGAATTAGGTTGTGGTGAATATATGAAAGAATTAAAACTGAAATATCTCAACATAAACTCAAAGAGAAAACCTTAGCATGCTTCTGCTTCTGTCCCCCTTTGTTCCTCCCTTTCCTTTTTCTTTTAACAAGTTAGAATTGGTTGAAGAAGTTGAACCAATTCATTAGTTAAGTTAATTAAAAGACTCAACTAACTTTAGTTAGGGGGGAGAGTAATAATTATAATAAGGGTCATAAATAATAATAACTAGTAGGTGGGACCCCTTGTGGCTCCCTTTAGTTCATAACAATCATAATAATCATAACATAACCATTAATTAATCAAAACACACCTCCTTGTGCCTCCCCTCAACATATTCACTTTTGGTAATTTAAGCTCATGAAATTTGAAGTTATTTCAAAAATAATAATCATATCCAAGATAAACATGATGTCCAAAGATCCCTGAAGTCAACTGTCATAAAACTCAAGGTCTTATTTTCCCTTGTTGATGCTATTATCCTTTAGTCCTTCTTTTTGACAGAGGCGTGATAGACCTTTGTTTTCATCCTTTTATTTGAATAGTGCATCCCTGCATGCATGATTGATTAGCAAATTATCTTTTATTTAACCATACATGACAACTCTTTAAAAATACGAAATGGATTTTGGCTCAGCAATGTATTATACTCATGCAATCCAATCCATACAAATTGTTTTACTATTAATCAACGAGCAGGGGGTGAAACATGGTTCTAGGATATGTGAGGGTGTTGTATTGAGCGAAAATATGATATAATGGGGGGGAGGGGGGGGGGGGG
>ML785912.1:706459-733838 GCA_009831015.1 Picea engelmannii | reverse complement strand
TTTACAAGGTATCTAAAATTATGTATACCTACTTTATTTACAGAAGAATCCTCTTCGTCTACCTCTTCGAAAATATTGGATACAACAAAATATTTTCCTTCCATGAATTGTTTCAGATGCATCTGATGTTCAGGGATGGAAACCATGTCTAGGAGGTTGCATCTTCTTTGATGTTGGTCAATTGATTTAGGATATTGTATTTGGAAGAGGGGCGAGGAGGAGTGATTCTCTTACTCTTAGGAATTTTAGGAACCTGGGGCGTAGCAGTAGTTGACGATGAACTCAGGCTAGAAGAACTACGAGGGGGGTCAAATTTGCCTTTTGGGGCATAGGATTTGTTCCTAGTATTCATGACCATCACAGCTTCTGGCTCAGAAAAATCTAGTACGGCAATAGTAGCTTCTAGTCTTTTAACAAAAATCTTATCTCTGGCACTCTTCTTTACCTCACATGTGGTTTCTTCGTGGTGTTCCTCACAAAAGTTACACCAACTCCTAGGAAAGATAGCCTTAGAATTAAAATTGTTTTCAACCAGATTTCTAAAATGGGATGTGGAAGAGGATGAAGCTCCAGGGGTTAGAGGGGAGATAGTTCCCTTCCGCTCAAAAGCTATCATACAATTGTTCACATCTTGTACTAGTTGTAAGAGAGTGGACATATCTTTTAGTCTAGCTAATTCTCCCTGGGGTAGACCAGTTGGTTCAAGTTGTTCATCATACTTTGAGCAAGTGTGCAGGGTGGAACCGAGATTATCAATGGCCTTTTCCTCAAGCCTATGACGGTAGGAAGAAGGCAATGCATTGTAGTAATGCATGAAAGTGGCTTGGTTCTGAGGGTGGATAAGCTCGAGGATTTGATTATACAACTTGGTGAAACGCAAGTTGAAAGACCTAATGGTCTCACCATATTTATAAGTGATGTTATTGTATTCCCTTAACTTCTTGGTAGGTCTTTTGGATTGCCCATAAGTGGATCAGAAACAATAGATTAACTCCTCCCAACTAGACAAGATCTTAGGAAGAAGGTCAAAGAAATCGGCCATAGCCTTTCCTTCCAAGGAATTGACAAACAAGTGCATGCAAGTGTCATTGTCGTTATCCTCTATGTTATGACAAGCATTAGAAAATGCCACTAGGTGTTCATTAGTACTAACAATGTTATTTCCTGAAAACCTAGGCAAGTTCTCTTTAAACTTCGGAAGTGGGTGAGTAGCATGTGCTAAGTTAAGAGGAGAACACACATTCCATGGTGTGGTTGTGGCATCCTCTTCGAACTGAAAAATCCCATACTTTTTAATGAATTTGGCAGGGTTTGTAGTAGATTGGACAGGGATATGGTGGTTGTACAAGATACCAATCACTGATGACAATGAAGATTGGGAAGATGAAGCACTTCCAGTGCCACCAGAACCACCACTAGATGTCATCTTGTGGATGAGAGATGAGGGAAAGAAAGATGAGCTGGATGAATCAGATATCATCCTCCTTAGAGCACCTTGTCGGACAGATAACACTACGTTTCTTCTTCCTATTTTGGCAATAGGACTGATTTAAGGTGACAAGCCTCTTCTTCTTATAGAAGCATGAGAATCTAAGGACATGAAAGAAAGGAAAAAATTGAAGAAACAAAAGGTTACTGTTTATTTCTAGGTTGCCTATGTCTAGCTTCCAATTGTTCTTGAACGCTAATATCTCGTTCAATTGTTTCCCAAGAACAGTTAAGCTCAACATGGGTCCTAGCAGTGTCTAAAATAGTATGAAATAGGTTCAAAGCAATGTTGGTCTAGTCTTGGAGACTGAGCTCAAGATTGGGCTTCCTTGCAACAGGAACAGTCATTAATAGCAAAACAGTCAAAGAATCGAAATCATAAAAAGAAAGATGTATCAATGAAAATCAAGTATAAAAATTAACCGGAGAGATATCAAAGATCTCCCCAGTATGGCCGCAAAATAAATGTTGAGGAAAAGATATGAATTGATCTTACTCAAGCATTTTTAGACTTTACTTGGCTAAAGAAAAGTAGACGGGAATATCACCCTATGTTTATAGCCAACAAAAATAACATCCTAAATCACAAGTATTAATTACGAGTGCTTAGGCTAGTCTTTTCTCAACAAAAAGCTTGTTGGAAATTCACTTTTATGTAATTTTCTGAATATATCAGTTGCTAAAATAAATGTAAGAATAGAAGTAAAAAACACCAAGATGATAATCAAGATAGATGAGAAATAAAGAAATCCTTTATTCCATTCCAATTCACCAAAGAGTCATTGTCTTTACAAAATATCATACAGAAATATTGGACCAAAGTCAAACTTAGAAATCCCCGATGGAACATACAAAAGGACCTTTGACAGAAAACCAAAACTGAACTCTAAAAGCTGGATCAACTTGCCATAGATTGTTTCCCAATTGAATCTGCACAATAGCCTTTATCAGTCATGAAAATTAATTCACAAACAGACAAGTCTACACGGACTATCAAAGATAGATCAACACCTATGAAGCACAAGTGTCTGAATGATTTGATTCAGCCCTGAGTATTGTTGTCTACAATAAAACCATGCTATCACAAAAGAGAATTAGGTTGTGGTGAATTTATGAATGAATGAAAACTGAACTATCTCAACATAATCTCAAAGATCAAACCTTAGCATGCTTCTGCTTCTGTCCCCCTTTGTCCCTCCCTTTCCTTTTTCTTTTAACAAATTATAATTGGTTGAAGAAGTTGAACCAATTTGCTAGTTAAGTTAATTAAAAGACTCAACTAACTTTAGTTAGGGGGGAGAGTAATAATTATAATAAGGGTCATAAATAATAATAACTAGTAGGTGGGACCCCTTGTGCCTCCCTTCAGTTCATAACAATCGTAATAATCATAACATAACCATTAATTAATCAGAATGCACCTCCTTGTGCCTCCCCTCAACATATTCACTTTTGGTAATTTAAGTTCATGAAATTTGAAGTTATTTCAAAAATAATAATCATATATCAAAGATAAGCATGTTGTCCAAAGATCTCTGAAGTCAACTGTCATAAAACTCAAGGTCTTATTTTCCCTTGTTGATGCTATTATCCTTTAGTTCTTCTTTTTGAAAGAGGCATGATAGACCTTTGTTTTCAACATTTTATTTGAATAGTGCATCCCTGCATGCATGATTGATTAGAAAATGATCTTTTATTTAACCATACATGACAACTCTTTAAAAATACGAAATGGATTTTGGCTCAACAATATTAGACTCATATAATCCAATCAATACAAATTTATTTACTGTTAATCAACAAGCAGGGGGTGAAACATGGTTCTGGGATATGTGAGGGGGTTGTATTGAGCGAAAATATGATATAGGGGGGGGGGGACATGGTTACTGCTCAATGAAAACAACAATCAATTGTAAAAAAACCAATAAAACCTCGCTGCAATTCACACAAGACACTGCCACTTCCATCTACTTTAACACAGAAATTCTCTTGACTGTAATCAATCTCAGAACAGGGAGTGAACAAATGAATATGGGAAGGTGACAGGATTTGTAATTAGCAGAAAATGAAATCATGGAAGGGAATAAAGATGATTATTTTTCATGAACTTAATTAAGTGATCCACAAACATTATGCGAAAAGAGATGTATCAATTATCAATCACTTTGACCAAATAATAATTTATGTGCATTAACTAGTTCTCTATTCATAATCAATATCCAACACAATGTCGCCACATGAAAACATGTATTTCATACAATTTGTAAGGGTTATGTTCCTGTCATTTACATTCCTTGCATTTATAGCAATTTTTTTAACAGCACTCACTTCCAATCTGTAAACCATCAAAATCAACCACTGCCCATACGTTACTCCAATTAACAGATATACTCCAAAAATAACAATGAAGTCGTAGTATTACTGCCATCGGGTCTATCACTTTGAATGCAATGACATTCATTTTAAAAATATATATAAGTGGTTACCCAATAATCAAGATCAAATTGCCAAAACCAAATTGACAACAACCACCATCCCAACACAAGATATTCACTGAATAATACAATCATGCAAGTGTAACCCCATCACTGTGCAAGCCCAATCTAACGTGATTGTAAAATTGGACCGCCTATCCAACTGATGAGGAACCCACAATCAGCCTATCTCAACAAATGATCAAGAATCAACAAACTTGTTTAAAAACCTATGGGTATTTCTGAGTGTGAAAACCCAGTCATTTATGTTTTGCACAGTGTGCAACCAACAAAACACCATGACACAACATTTTCACTTAACACAACAAACACACAGTCGGGGCAATATTTCAACCATCATGCAGAGCCCTCAATTTAATATAATGTTGTTTCGATTTAGTTACATTGTAATCAACTATGTTGTGCAACCCCAAGCTTATACAATCGAACAAATATAAGGATGCAGTGGATATACTCTCTACAATGATTCGGTTCAAAGAAAACCACATTTACCATGCCCACTATTTCATTTGTAAAAACACCATTCACACACGCGATATGCGTGAGCCACATCAAGCCTTTGTAACACATGCCAGATAATCATCCAAATAACCATTAGTGCAATTACTAGTAATTGTGTAATAACCCAAAACAATTTTTCACTGTTGTAGAAATCAATCAACCGAACAAGTTGTGGTAACTACACTTACCCACGGTCAAATCGAATTGGGTCAGAGGCCTTCTCCATTAACAATACTGATTTATTAACATAAGGAGGGTGACTGTATACTTCGAAAGTGTGATTGAAATGTAGGGTTTATCACGGTAACGAGACGCCAAACCGAAACGATTGCGATACGACCAACTGGGCGAATCCATATTCAAAGTAATTGATCATACATGCAATCCACAATAACCCATAGAAACTTGACAAGCACGGTAGTCTCCTCTATAGAACTTCAGACTGGGGGTTAAGGGTTTGCTCGATAGCCATCACAGGAAGAACATAGCCAACTTTGTATGGAAAATATAGTTTAACACACGTAGGGTATAACCCTCATGCCTTTCGATCAAATAACCACCACATAGCAGTAAAGACAAGGTCGATTAAGAACAGGAAAAAAAACCCACTTTGTGACCACTAGTGGTGAAATCAATCAACTGCCCATATGTAAAATGTGTGGTGATACTAATGCTTTAGTCATTAAAACCCATAAAAAACCCCGCAGACTAAAAACAACAATGTGAAAACGCGAAGATAGCCCACAAAGACCAACAAGGATCTTCCAAGTAACCAGCAAGGATAACAGAGGTCTCTTGTGACTTCTAATGCCCTAGGATAACCAGTAATGTTACGACTTCAACCTTATTTCAAAGAGAATCATCAACGTTTCATTCACAATCACCATTACACAGTCACAATACTTAAGGAGAGAACAACTAATACACTTGAGCCAAAATCCATTTCATAACCAAAGTAGATTCATGAAGGGTGAAAAAAAGAACATACATGTAATCAAATGTTTTAAAACGTGAATCAGTCGAGCGGTTCCTCCCTGCTGAGAACTCGGAGCATAAACACAACAATAGTGTTTGGAAGATATTATGACCATGGTGGCGCCCAACAGTAAGGGTATAAGTGACGTGCAATAAATGCACATCACTTACCTACTTCAATTTCATTCAATTATTAGTGCGCACCAGCTACTAACCCAACAAATCATCCAAATAACCATTAATTTCCAAGAGCGCCACCTGTATCACATATTACCATCTCTATTATGCAGAAATGTATACCAACTATATTATATACACCCTTAATAACTTGCATGGCTATCCTATGTTAGCTAGGATTTGCCACAATCCTTTTCAATGCATATAGTATAGCATGTTAGCATAGGACAGTTTCTTCTTTTGGCTTCTTTTTCATTTGTTATTACTAACATGTGTTCATTGAAGGTGTCATAAGTCCTAGATCCAAGAACAGTCAATAATGATATCCTGAAAAATTTCGGTATAACTCGATCTTGAAACAGCAAGGGAACCTTGTATGAAATGCCTGATCCATTATCGAATAAAACAAGATATCATCAACTACGAAAGTAGTGTCGAATCGTATCGAATAACACCAGACTTGATCTTCAATAGTACAAGGGGGTCCCACCTACTAGTATTATTTAGATTTTATAATAATAGGCTTTAGCAATACTTTGCGGACCAAACTTCATTGCGAATTTAATCATCAACAGTCACCATGCCAAGGCAGTGTCCCCCGGCTATTATCTTAAAAATGAAAAAGCAATAAGACAAAGAATAAAAGGAATTTAATGGGATAGGAAACAATGGCATCCGTGACAAGGTGCAACTCTCCCTCTACAAAGGCACCCACGGGAAATACCTACATTTCCCTATTATCACTACACCCCTTGCCCAAACATTCCTCTACACCATTTCATACACTTACATGACCTAGATCGGTCTTCACATGGAAAACACCCCAAACTTGAGGAGGATTATCCCAATAGGACATCCTAAGACCTTCTCCAAACCTGGCTTGTTAAACTGCATAACATCTTTGAACATTTGTGTGGGTAAAGGGGGGTTTGAAGCACATGTTTGGGTAATTTGATTATTGGATGTGATTGACATTGCTATGATCCCTGTGACTTATGAGCCCATGGAGGGTGTACTTTTTGTTGCTCCAGGAGAATGCCCGATGGAAAAGTACATATGGGGAGATGATTAGATCAGACCTCCATGGGACTAAAGTCCCACCAGATGGATGTTGTGACCCCAACTAGGGGTAGAGAGACACCAAAGGATGGCACCAGGAAAAAAGAAGGACGTTTACCCTGAGACACTCTGGAAGGCCTAGACCCAGGGGGGTCTTTCCCTTCCACCATGACATTGGCTTTTGAAGGCCCCTGACGTCATCATATTGACCCTTGACGTCATCCAGTTAGGGTTTGGCATGAGGACGGTTTGGTGCTAGTTGGAACATGTGGCAGATTTTGAGGCATAACGTTTCACATTTAAGGCCTAGCATTCCATGATGAGGGCCTAATGTCACCCTAGAGGGGCATGACATCATCCCTAAAGTGAAATTAGGGTTTTAATTGTTAATTTTATGTAAAAACTGGATTTTTGATGTAAATTGGCCATGTCGGCCTTTTATGACCTAAAAGACAATTAAAGATCATTGTCATTGTATAAATAAGAGATAAAACTCTTGTATGTTTTCATGATTCATTCATCACTCAAGTGTAGGTCTGAAATTCGGCCTTCCTTAAGTGTTCTTGGTTGAAACTAGTGGTGCGCACTTCTTGAAGGAGGCATTTTTTGGTGTATTTTTGCTATTTTCATGTGGAGGATATTCAACTAGGGTGATTTGCTTGATTATTCTTGGTGAAGTAAGTGGAAAATCTGAATTTATTTATTGTGAATGAATGTTTATTGTTATTTTTACTTGTTTCATGTCTAAGATTATGAAATTGCTTGCTTGAAACCCTAGGGGACAGACATATGTTATTATATAATTCCCTATAATCTTTCATGTGCTAAAATTTCTTGAAAGGCACCTAACTTGAATTAGATACTAGAGCCCTACCATTGTATCACTCTAGTAACCCTACTTACATTTCCCAATTGCATATTGTATTACAATTTGTTCAAGGAAAGAGAAAATCGCTAGGGCCTAACCCTTGTTACTTTCTAGAAATTTCCTCTTGGAAGTGGATTTTATAGGCCTTGGGATACCAACACCTCTCTTATCCTCTCCACCCCTTAAAAATATCATTATCATTGTTTTATTTCCTTTACCCTAGAAACGCACTAGACTACCTTCTACAAGTGGTGATTGAACAAACAAACACTTATACTCTTATCCTTGAAACCTTTACTAACATTCTCTAACCCTAAATTAGACTAACTCCTAAGCTAACTTGCTGATGTAGAAAATCATTGCTACAGCCATACAAACATACATTAATTTGACACATTTACCTAAATAACCTACACTAGAACCATTCAAAAATCAATTGTGATAATTGCTAGTGAATCTACTAGGTAAGTGCTAGTTTTGTATGTTGTTTTCTTGCACTTTTGACCATTTAAATTTGGTGTTGTTGCAAAAGATTGCTACAACCATATAAATGCAGAAAAATCTCTGCAAAAGTGACATTAACACTTAGCTAAACATTGCCAATTTTTCTTGTGACAATTTACTATCAATTTGCCTAGTCAAAGTCACTTTTTATTGTCTTTTTCAAGCAATTTCAAGGCACAAATCTTGTGGATGTTATAAAATATTAATTGTTGTTATAAATTGTTGCATTCCTACAAATTCATAATCAGCTAGCTTCATTTATGAAGGTTTATTGTCTTATGAATTACTAACAATCATTTGGTACTTGGAAAGTGCCATGGTTTCCTTGTTGTCTTGTTCTGGGCAGGTACACAATATCATCCATTTGCTTCATCCTTGACACATAAAAGAAACCTTTGATTTGAGTGATCTATGAGAGGGGAAGGATTTCCTTGTGGTTACTTTCCCTAGCCTTCTCAAATCCCCCAGGTCACCAGGGACATCTCCCCTGTGGTATACTTGACATACTCCTAAATAGAAAGGGATCTCATATTAAGGTGATAGTGATAGGTTATTCCCAGTTATGCCAATTTTGTATCCACTTGCCTTGGGATTCGGGGCAAGTACAAATTGTGCGATAACTTGAACTCCCACTTGCATGATGTGTGGAGATCAATTGGAGATTACCTCTCTTTGAATCTTTTGGAGGATAGCATTGCATGTTGGACACTTGGTCTTCCTTCTTTAGAGGAGACATCCCTCTCTTTAGGGTTATTTCATTGTGTTATTGTGCAATTTGTACTTGCCCAAATTCCCAAGGCAAGTGAACACTATATTGGAATAACATTTTGGTTGTCCTATCACTGTCACCTAAACAAGACACCTCTTTCTATTTAGGAGTATTACCCCAGGGGAGACGTCCCCGGTGACCTGGGGGTTTGAGAAGGTTAAGGTAAGAGTATCAAGAAAGTCCCACCCCTCTCACAGGTCACTCTGATCAAAATTTCCAAAGGTTTTAATGAGATGAAGAAAAGTAATATCTAAGTGTACCTGCCCAAAACAAGACAACAAGAAAAATATTATTTGCAAGTACCATATGATGTTAGTGCTTCATAAAACCATAGAATTTGATAAAAAAGAACAAACTGATATAAAAACTGAAGCAACATAAGTATTTATAACAGAAATGTATATATAGAAATAGATTCAAAATTATGCCTCGATAAAGCTTCAAAAATGACCAGAAGTGATAACATAAACTTGACAAAGTGATAGTAAATGTCAGAAGCAACGATGGAAATGTATAATCGGCTTTAAAACTTGCTTTTAAGATGAATTTGTTGTTTTTTTAGATGGTTGTAGCAATATTTTGCAACAACATCAAATTAGTTAGTAGGTTAGTCTAATCTGAAGTTATAATTAGTTAGTAAAGGTCTTAAGGTAGATGGTTTAAGAGTTGTTTTAGCCAATCAATCACTTGCAAGGTATGAACTAGTGCCTTTTAGGGTAAATGGAGTCAATATTGCAGTGGAAATCCTTAGAGGAAAACAACAAATGACAATATGTGAGCTAAAGGAATAGGGAGGATGATTAAGGTGTTAGTAACCTAAGTTCTCAATATCCAAAACCCTAGAAGGAAAAGATGCTAGGAAGTAGGTAACCCTAGGCCCTAGCGATTTCCTTCTTTAGGTCAAGCTTGAAATAAATGTATGAAGCTTAATGAAGTAATGATACTAGAGTGCTACTAAGGTAGGGATCTAGTATGTACTTCAAGGGAGGTTTCTTATAGAAAAATCAAGTAGGTGAGGATTATAAAGAAAAGGACAATAACATGTGATTTTATCCTAAGGTTTCTGACTAGCATTTTCATAATCTTAGAAATGAACAAATAAATGTTCCATAACCATTAAAAATAAAGAAGTATTATAGATTTATACTTACTTCATCAAGAATAACCTATCCACAAACCCTATTTGAAGACTTTCCACCATGAAAATGCAAAAATACACCAAAGAAGCCTCCTCCAAAAGTTGTGCACCGCTTAATTTCAAAATTCCAGTTTACATCAAAATTCCAGTTTTATATAAAATTAACAATTAAAACCCTAATTTTGTCTTTAGGGATGATATCATGCCCCTCCTAGGGTGACGTTAGGCCTCTTCCTAGAATGCTAGGCCTCTTCCTAGAACGCTAGGCCTCTTCTTAGAACGCTAGGCCTCTTCCTAGAACACTAGGCCTCCAAATTGAAACATTAGGACTCAAAAGACCTCAGGAGTTGCCACACGTGCCAACCAAGACGTCCTCATGCCAAAACCCTAACTAGATGATGTCAAGGCTCAAAATGATGACATTAGGGGCCTTCAAGACCCCCCTAGGTCTAGGCCTGCCAAAGTGCCTCTGGTGGAATGTCCTCCTTTTTCTCTGGTGCAAGCCTATGGTATCCACCTGCCCCTTGTTGGGGTCACAACATCCATCTGGTGGGATTTTATCCCCATGGAGGTTTGAACTAATAATCTCCCCATATGTACCTATCTGTCAGGCATGGTCCTGTAGTAATAATAAGTACACCCTCCATGGGCTCATAAGTCACAGGGATCATATCAATGCCAATCACATCTAATAATCAAGTTACCCAAACATGTGCATCAAACCTCCCTTTACCCAGAAAAATGCTCAAAGACGTTATGCTATTGTACAAGCCAGGTTTGGAGAGGGTCTCAAAATGTCCTATTGGGATAATCCTCCTCGGGTGTGGGGTGTTTCCCAGGTGAAGACCGATCTAGGTCATGTAAATGCATGAGATGGTGTAGGGTATGTTTGGGCAAGGGGTGCAGTGATAACAAGGAAATGTAGGTCTTACCTGTGAGTGCCTCTGTAGAGGGAGAGTTGCACCTTGTCATGGATGACATTGTTTCCAAGCCCATTTAATGACTTTTACTCTTTGTCTTAATGTTTTTTCTTTTCAAAATAATATGTGGAGTACATTGTCCTTGCATGTTGACCAGTGGTGGCGGCGTTACCAACAAACATTTCACGGAAATGAGAAGGTTGGATCGTGATGAGACCCCCTTTCTCTTGGCTATGACACCAAGAGCCACTACCCTAGTTTGGTGACCAAATGAATAGTAGTTTCATACTGCTACATGCCCATGGACCTAATAGGTTGGCTTGTGATGAGACCTCCTATCCACCAACTACGCCTTGAGTTTTATTTTATTTTACAGGTCCCCTTTTCTTGTTGAGAAGCCTTTTATTTCTTTCTCGGGAATCCATGGGCAAATAATCTCAAGGTTTCATCTTGGCATTTAAATTGTTCGAGCTACTTTTACCCTTTGGGCCTTTAGCCCCTTCTTCCCGCAAGGCAAGGTACAACCTTTACTATCTTGGCAAACCCAATGTTCGAACCAATGTAGGGAAAAGATGAGAGGGACAATGATGAAAATTGGTAAGTATGGAAGGAATGGACGATGACCTTTCATAGACCCACCCAGTGGAAACTCATCCCTAAGGGAACCAACTTACTTGGTCATTTTGTCATCCCCCAGGTATGGACAAGTTAAAGAGCATAATTTCCAAGCAAACGTCATGAAACAAAAGAGAATTCAATGCACATATTCAAATGTTTTGAGAATCAAAGTGACATGTACCATGGTACCTAGACTCATTACCTCATGGATCAAGACTTGATTCTACTTCAGAACCAGGCCGATGGGATGGATGTTAGTGTTGTTGATATATAGGAGGCATTGAAAAAATATGGTCCCTCCAGAGCCAATCTCAAGTCATATGGCTCTCGGTACTCCATGTCTAGGACCTGTGAGCCTCGAGACATAATCTCCTTAGTTATGCCTAGGATAGGGGATAACATCTGGCTCCAACTCAAGGGCATGTGCTCACCGTAGAGCACATGAGAACCTCGGCATATCTGGCATGACCTATGATCTGCTAGATCTCAACAAAAATTACCAGTAATCTTTTGGGGTGGTGATATCACCCCTGGCCCATATATGATACAATGAAATAAAAGTAAGCAATCATATATACAAATGGAAATGAAACTAAAACTATACTACTCTAGCATGATATGCAGATGGTATATAGAATGAATGCAAATTCCTACCTAACTTACCTCTACTTACCCGTTGGTTGACTTCTAGGTGTAGTCAAATAGCCATTGAAACCATCCTAGCAATGTCTCATAATACATGCCTTTGTGCTTCATCATAAACCAAAACAATGATAATACAAACACAAAAATAACATGAGTTAGAAAATGTATTATATCATCGGAAATCCTAAAGTCTAGCTCATGGAGGTAGGAGGGAGGGACAAAATTATGCCAATTCACACTCTTAGGAAAGTGCTCAATCCATCTCAGAAAGGGATCGTGAAAAATCAAAGGTTCAAAGACCGACTCAAAGAGTCTAAAGGTTGGATACCTTGGACATCTTTACATCCTAAGGTCTGGAAAGGGACCAATAAGAACCTAGAGGATGAATTATAATTTAAGGGAAGGTTGAAAGGCTGAGATAATAAATTTCTTCTTAATGTTTTCAATCTACCCTTGAATTCTAAAAGTAGGCTTTTCCACAGAGAAAATCCAAGATAAGGGACATGTTTCCCGACTACACCCTTAGTGACATAGCGAGGTAAAGTAATCAAAGGGGGTTGCATAACCTTGTCATAAGTACCATGCTTTGGGCAAGCAATGTCCTCACCTCTATCAATATATGAGCACAACAGTGGTTGATAATATTCTTCATAGAATGAACCCAGGTGATTAATTGAATACTCATCAAAATCTTCAAGGTTTGACCGAAAATCATCAGGAGAACATAGCACCAGGTCATCCTTGGGTGTCTGAAAAATGTTTGTAATCACATCATCTCCTTGTTGCCAAATGTCAGAATCATTAGTAACCTTATATGATAGTTGTAAAGGCAACATTTGGAAATGTCCTTCCATATCATAAATGGGATCCTCATTAGAACCAATCACATCACACTTACGTCTTCCAACATGTATGAAATCATCAATATTATCAACAATGTCACTAGCTTTATCATAACATGAAGGATTTAATGCATCCAAGGGTTCCTCTAGCACTTCTTCACTTTCCAAATCATAAAACAAAGCATCATCAAAATCTTGGAAAGGGAAATAACTTATTGTGTTCACTTATTGTTGTGTAGGGGAATCGATGGATTGTATGGCTTCATCAAATGGAAGAGGGTCCAATACATCATCACCAAGACTCATCTCTTCGTCTTCATCAAAAAATGAAGGAACTAGCTCTTCTAAGGGTTCCTTTACTTCTTCACCTTCTGAATCATAGAACAAAGTGTCATCAAGAAACTAGAAAGGAAAATGACTTACCTCATTCTCTTCATCTTGTTCAGGAGAGATAAGATCTTGGAGAGATTCATCGGACGGAGGAGCAGTTACTAGTGCTTCATCCTCATAATTCACTTTTCTAGTTAAATCTTCACTGCATTCTATCGAATCATGGGAAAAATATTGCTCCTCTTCAAGGGGTTGACAATTTTCTTCATAAATTTCTCCTTCTATATCAGAGGGTTCTTGGTATCGAGTATGGTACACATCCCTGAGATCTTCCACAATCTCAGTGGTGAATCCTTCGTCCTCTAGGGCTACTATGATATTGTTAAGGGAATCTTCATATGTTAGGCATTGTGGTTTCACAAACTCAATAAACCTACTGATGAGGTCTATGAAAGATGATATACTCATATCTTCGCAACAACTCTTAATCCAATCTTGCAAAAAAGATGGCAGAGAAAGTATGAACAATTTTACCAAAACATCCTCCCCTCCCAATTCTATCTCACTTATATACTTCAATAATTCTATAATGTGAGTAATTGGGAGGCCTCCATATCTTCAAAAGTTGTTTAACCATTTTGTATCAAAATAATGAGGGTATCCTTGAAAAATTTTGAAATCAATAGTCGGAGACACTTGTTCCCGAAGCACCATGATCCCACAACTTGGAAATATCATAGAATTGAGAGTAAGGTGGCGCCTTGGAAAAGGTTAGGGGAGTCGCCAGATATCCTCTTGAGGATTATCAAAGGGATGAGGGAATCACCCTCAATGGAGTTGCTAGTTAAGCTTTGTGAAACGAAGGCTTTTGGATAAAGGCTTACCAAAAAAGTGTCATTGAGGAATATTGACTTAGTGTTTCCCGACAACGGCGCCAAAATGTTATCGCGCAATTTGTACTTGCCCAAAATCCCAAGGCAAGTGAACACTAAATTGGTGTAACAAGGAGGTTGTCATATCATTGTCAGCTAAACAAGACACCTCTTTCTATTTAAGAGTAGTACCCCGAGGGAGATGTCCCCAGTGACCTGGGGGTTTGAGAAGGCTAAGGTAAGAGTATCAAGAAAGTCCCACCCCTCTCACAAGTCACTCTAATCAAAATTTCCAAATGTTTTAATGAGATGAATCAAAGTAATATTTAAGTGTACTTGCCCAGAACAAGACAACAAGAAAAATACTATTTGCAAGTACCATATGATGTTAGTGCTTCATAAAACCATAGACTTTGATAAAAAAGAACAAGCTGATATAAAAGAGAAAGAAACAAAAGTATTTATAACAATAATGTATATATAGAAATAACTTCACAATTATGCCTCAATAAAGCTTAAAAAATGACCAGAAATGATAACATAAACTTGACGAAGTGATAGTAATTGTCAGAAGCAATGACGACAATGTATAATCAGCTTTAAAACTTGCTTTTAAGATGAATTTGTTGTTGTTATAGATGGTTGTAGCAATATTTTGCAACAACATAAAATTAGTTAGTAGGTTAGTCTAATCTAAAGTTAGAAATAGTTATTAAAGGTCTTAAGGTAGATGGTTTAGGAGTTGTTTTTGTCAATTAATCACTTGCAAGGTATGAACTAGTGCCTTTTAGGGTAAATAGATTCAATGTTGTAGCGGAAATTCTTAGAGGAAAACAACAAATGATAATAGGTGAGCTAAAGGAGAAGGGAGGATGATTGAGGTGTTAGTAACCTAAGGCCTCAATATCCAAAACCCCAGAGGGAAACGATGCTAGGAAGTAGGTAACCCTAGGCCCTAGTGATTTCCTTCTTCTTTAGGTCAAGCTTGAAATAAATGTATGAATCTTAATGAAGTAATGATACTATATTGCTACTAAGGTATGGCTCTAGTATGTCCTTCAAGGGAGGTGTCTTCTAGCAAAATCAAGTAGGTGAAGGGTTATAAAGAAAAGGACAATAACATGTGCTTTTCTACTAGGGTTTCACACTAGCAATTTCATAATCTTAGAAATGAACAAGTAAATGCACCATAACCATTAAAAATAAAGAAGGATTGCAGATTTCTACTTACTTCATCAAGAATAATCTAGCCACAAACCCTAGTTGAAGACTTTCCACCATGAAAATGCAAAAATACACAAAAAGAAGCCTCCTCCAAGAGTTGTGCACCACTTAATTTTAGCCAACAAGCCTTAAAAGAGGCTGAATTTCAGACCTCACACTTGTGTGAATGAAAGATGATGAAAAAATGAGATTTTTGACTCTCTATTTATACAATACAAATGACCTTTAATTACATTTTAGGTCAAAAAAGGTTGACATGGCCAGTTTACATAAAAAAACTAGTTTTACATAAAATTAACAATTAAAAACCTAATTTTGTCTTTAGGAATGACATCATGTCCCTCCTAGGGTGATGTTATGTCCCTTCCTAGAACGCTAGGCCTCCAAAGTGAAACGTTAGGCCTCAAAAGGCCTCAGAAGCTGCCACATGTGCCAACCAAGCCATCCTCCTGCCAAAACCCTAAATGCATGACGTCAAGGCTCAAAATGATGATGTTAGGGGCCTTCAAGGGCCAACATCATGGTGGGAGGGAAATACCCCCTAGGTCTAGGCCTTCCAAAGTGCCTCTAGTGGAACGTCCTCTTTTTTCTCTGGTGCAAGCCTCTGGTATCCCTATGCCCCTGGTTGGGGTCACAGCATCCATTTGGTGGGATTTTAGCCCCATGGAGGTTTGAACTAATCATATCCCCATATGTACATGTATGTCGAGCATGGTCCTACAGCAACAAAAAGTACTCCCTCCATGGGTTCATAAGTCACAGGGATCATAACAATGTCAATCACATCTAATAATCAAGTTACCCAAACATGTGCATCAAATCCCCCTTTACCTAGACAAATGCTCAAAGACGTTATGTTATTTGACAAGCTAGGTTTGGAGAGGGTCTCATGATGTCCTATTTGGATAATACTCCTCAGGTGTGGGGTGTTTCCCAGGTGAAGACCAATCTAGGTCATGTAAATGCATGATATGGTATAAGGGATGTTTGGGCAAGGGGTGCAATGATAACAGGGAAATGTAGGTCTTACGTGTGGGTGCCTCTGTAGAGGGCGAGCTGCACCTTGTCATGGATGCCATTGTTTCCTAGCCCATTCGATGCCTTTTACTCTTTGTATTATTTATTTTTCTTTTCAAGAGAATAGTTGGAGGGCATTTTCCTAGCATAGTGACCAATGGTGACAGCGTTACCCATAAACATTTCATGGAAATGAGAAGGTTGGCTCGTGATGAGACCCCATTTCTCTTGGCTATGCCACCAATATCCATTGCCCTGGTTTAGTGACCATATGAATAGTAGTGTCATACCACTACACGCCCATGGACCTAATAGGTTAGCTCATGATGAGACCTCCTATCCACCAACTAGGCCTCGAGTTTTATTTTATTTTATGGATCCCATTTTCTTGCTGAGAAGCCTTTTATTGATTTCTCGAGAATCCCTGGGAGAATCGTCTCAAGTTTTCATCTTGTCTTTTAACTTTTGCCAACTACTTTTAACCTTTGGGCCTTTATCCCCTTCTTCCCACAAGGCAAGGTACAACCCTTACTAGCTTGGAAAACCTAATGCTCGAACCAATGTAGGGGAAAGATGAGAGGGACAATGATGAAAATTGGTAAGTATGGAAGGAATGGAGGATGACCTTTCATAGACCCACCCAGTGGAAACTCATCCCTAAGGGAACCAACTTACTAGGGAATCATGTCATCCCCCCTAGGTATGGACAAGTCAAAGAGCATAATTTCCAAGCAAACATCATGAAACAAAAGAGAATTCAATGCACATATTCAAATGTTTTGAGAATCAGAGTGACACATACCATAATACTCAGACTCATTACCTCATGGAGAAAGACTCAATGCTACTTCAGAACCAGGCCAATGGGTTGGACGTTGTTGCTACTGATAGATAGGAGGCGTTGGAGAAAATATGGGCCCTCTAGGGCTAAGCTCAAGTCATATGGATCTTGGTACTCCATGTCTAGGACATGTGGGCCTCGAGACATAATCTCCTTGGTTATCCCTAAGATAGGGGATAACATCTGACTCCAACTCGGGAACATGTGCTCACCGTAGAGTGCATGATAACCTCAACATCTCTTGCATGACCTGTATCTGCTAGATCTCAACAAAAAGAATTACTAATCTTTGGGGTGGTGATATCACCCATCACTCATATATGATACAATGAAATAAAAGTAAGCAAGCATATATACACAAATGAAAATGAAACTACAACTATACTACTCTAGCATGATATGCATCTGGTATATACAATGAATGCAAATGCCTACCTAACTTACATGTACTTACTTGTTGGTTGAATGCTAGGTGTAATCAAATAACCAATGAAACCATCCTAGAAACATCTCATAATACCTACCTTTGTGCTTCATCATGAACCAAAACAATGATAAGTCAAGCACAAGGCCTTGAACCTTTATGGGTGACATATGAAAACCACACCAAAATAAGGGATAACAGAGATAGGAAAGGTGGAGCATGTTACGTATGGATTGGGATATGGACATGTTACCCCTATTAAATCCCCCTAGTAGTACAAACTTTCCCAAGAGTGAGAACACTTGACAAGGGGATGATGATGACCACCAAGGTGTAACAAGGAAAAAGGTATAAATTCAAATCATCATGATCCATCATCGAATTCAAACCATGATCACTATTTTCATGTCAAAAACATTGAGCATTAGCACTCAATATGAAGTATCAGAACAAGGTACCTCATTTGTGTCATGCACCATATTGTCTGATGTGAGTGAGAATAAATTAGAAGGCATCTATGAGACACTATCTGTGGAGAATCCAGAATGTCATCATTGGAATTGTTATCTGTGATTTGGATCATGAGAGAAAAAATTATCCTCTAGCATTGGAACTGTTGCTTGTGATGTGGATCATGGGAGAAAAAATTATCATCTAGTCACCCCTATATGTGAGGGGTTAACGGGACTAATGCCAAATATACAATAAAATAAGATATATGGTTCAACAAAGTGGACACCCTTTTCAAAATAGCAATAGACATGGTCAAATCAACAACAAATCCCCTCCTCTATGGGGTCGACCTAGTCAAGATGTAATAACAACTCCCAAATCTTCTCTAACAAACTCCACACATGTGAACATGGGCCATTGGAGGGATTCCCCCTCGAAATGTTGTAACAAACCTCAACCAGCTCACACATGTGAAACAAGTGTCAAGGAAAGAAGTCTATTTTCCATAAATGCTCCAGTGTCCCATCAAATGAGTGAAATAAGAGGCATGAATGGCCTATGATGATGTATGGTGTAGAATAAAAGTTGACCTCATGAAGAAGGTGGAAGGCCCACATGTGTGGCTCAAGATGATGTGGAACCTTAGTCACAAATCCCAATGTAATTATGATAATTCACTAAGTAGTTATAACACCCAAGGCACAGTGTCACAATCCCCAAGGTAGGTACATTGACTTCAATGCAAGTACACAAATATCGAGGCAAGCACATTTATCTCAAGGTAGATATGAAACTCATGATGCAATAACATGGATCCCAATGCAGGATGCCTACTCATAGTGATTAGTCATTCCTTGATATACGTGTCATTATGTGGAAAACATCAAGTGACATCTCCTAACTTGATGTCATATAACTAATTTAATTTTTACCATTTTCTAAGTTTAACCATGGTTGGGACAACATTAACCTCTATTACATGTCAAAACTCCTAAGACCAAGAAGCATTTCCTAGGACACGAAGTTAGGAATATGTGATATAATGGATGAGATGTTAGGGGAAAGGGGAACTTTGTGAATTCTCCTTCGTATACACATGATATGATGTATATGTCTTCTCTTACTAGCTTTCAAGAGCTAGGAGTTATGACCTTCATTCCACTTGAGTTTCTTTAGGAGGGAGCACTTAGCTTTGAGTTACCATTCCTTAGAATTCTTTTGTTTCTGACCCCTTTTTCTTTGATTTGTTTGGCCCCTTTCTTTAGATATGCATTTTTAAGAATTGGACTTAGAGGGAGATGGACATTTAGGCAAGATGGCATGGCTCAAACTTTATAATTTTGAATTTTTTCTTTGGTTGCATCAACCTTGAGCTTTCTATCTCTTTTCATTTGGTTACACTCTTCATACATGGGATCTTTCTTTTCTTTTCTTTGGAATTGGTTGCATGACATATGATAATTCAACCATGATTGGGAAGATGATGAATGTGAATGGAAATATGAGAAGGTGTAAAATATGGTTATGGGATATCGACAAGCTACACCTATCTAGGTCTCTTGTTGTACAACTTGACTAAAAAAGTGAAAACACTTATCTAAAATATAATTATGACCCACCATGGTACAATGAAGAAAAATAAAAGTATTTAGAGTGTTATGATAAAATTATTAGATTACATGTAATGTTTACCACGGTCAAGGCCAATATAGAAAACAATATCACCACATATGAGCAAGAACCAAAACATGAAACCATATTAAGGAACTGAAGTAATGAGGTTCCATCATCATGTGTATGAAATCATAGTTTTATATATGCATTCCATAATCAATTGAACTATCCACAAGATATCTACCAACAAACTAATATGCATTGTGGAATTAACTAAGCAAGGCCACTATGTAAAGGAGACCATCATGTAACAAAAATCTCTAAAATATGTCATCAACCATGTTCTAGATGACCAATATGAAGTGCTTACATCAGTGTGAACTATAACATCATGCCACTAGAAGAGTGGTGTTGGTACTAAAATCCCAAATATGTGATCACAATCTCCTCATACCATATGAGGAGCCAACAACTGGCTCCAACTTGGGGACGTTCTCTTGGAAGAAGAGTACATGGGAACTCTGGAATCTCAATTAAACTTGTAACCTACATCTATCAACAAATCCTACTAACAATTTACATACGAAGGTCAATACAACAAAAATAGGGTGAGATGGCCACCTTGGTCCACCATAAATAAAGTTGAAGTGAATGTCTGAAATCAAAATTAATTTGAATACAACATAAACTATAATATCAAAACTAATGCATAAAAATTAGAAACCATTCTAAGGCATGATTTCAAATATCAAAGCGAGCATGAAAAATGAGACACACAACTATTCTAAACTACTTCTAAAATAAGCTTATCCATACCTATTCCTACAGGACTAAATTTGGCACTAAGTACCACCGGAGTAGTAAAGTTTCAAAACTTTCTCGTTCACTGGCTATGGCAGCATTTCTCCATATAGGTGACTAAGATGGAAAGACTTTTTTCTTGCTACATCCTCAATCCGATAAGGCCCATTCCATAATGAGTCAAACTTTTTGTGCTTCTCAGGATTTTCACATTTTTTACCCCACATTAAGACCAAGTCTCCTTTTTGGAAATCCCTTTGATGAGCCCTCTTGTCAAACACTTTTTTGATCTTACCTTGATTTTCTATGAGCTGATCAAATGTTTTCCGTCAATTTTCATCTAACTCCACAAGTTTATTCACTCTTGCTTGGACTACCCCCCTATCAATGGTAAAATGTTGCAACAATCGATATATTGGGATTTCAAGTGGATTGGTAGTTTGACCTCCATCCCATACACCAATTCAAATGGGATTCTTCCTATAGATTGCTTCTCTGTAATCTTATCAACCTACAAAGCATACTTGATTTTTCTATCCCATCTTCATTTGTTATCTCCCACTATCATTTTTATGATGGCTATTGAATCTTTGTTACTTGAACCAGCTATTTCATTTCCCTAAGGATAATAATTTGATGAGTGATACCATACAATGCCATAATAAAAACAAAATGAGGACAACTACGTCGTATTAAAGGCCTTGGCGTTGTCATTAGTGATTTTGACTGGGACCCCAAATCTTGTGAAGATTCTTTCTTCTAAGAACTCTCTTACCATAGTTTATGTTGTTATCTTTGAGGTAATAACTTCAACCCACCCAATGAAACAATCAATGGTTGTGAGGATCCACTTGAATCCATCGCTCATTTTTTCCTTGAATTCCCCAATGAAATCAAGGCCCCATTATTGGAAAGGAGCCTCCACTACAACTGATTGTAAAGGTAAGGACATGAGATTTTGTTTTCCTGTGAACAGTTGGCATTGTTGGCATAATTTAAAAAATTTATCGACATTACCAAATTTCGTAAGCCAATATATCCTTCCCTCAAGATTTTATGTGTTGTGGTTCAAGAAGTGTGATGTCCACCATGGAATCCTATGTATAACTCTTCCATTAACCTCTAGGCCTCTTTAGTATCCACACATTTTAGAATCAAGTTGTTTCCCCCTCATATGGTATGAGTAGAATGTGATCACATAAGTGAAACTAGTACCAACGCCACTCTTCTATTGGTATGATGTTCTCATTTCCACCTGATGTGAGCACTCCTGCTTGATCATTCAAAGCATAGATTGATGATATCCTTCATAGGTTTTCCTACATGATGGTTCATTTCACACAGTGGAGTTTCCCAACAGAGTTCATGATGTTTTATTAGCCTCTCTTTAGAAACCTTCCACACATTTACATTGACAATCACACATGTAGATAGTACATACGATGATAGCACCTCTCTTGGTTTTAATTGTAACTTTTCTTCAATTGTATACTATGGTTTCTTGGTGTATTGGTTATTTCTTATATGCAGTGCTAGTGTTTCCTATATTGGCCATGTTGGCACAGGGGCAGACCCAGGGTTCAGCTCCAAGAGTGCACCAACAAGCCCTAACTACTGGCCCTTTCGGCAACACCTGCGAAGAAGATGCAGTCTCACCCGAAGCAGCTATGGGGGGGTTGCAGGATAGAGATGTCTACAACCAAGGGGAATATCAAGTGGATCTAATACCAGAACAATACAGCATGCATATATCACTTATCATCTTAGAACTACTCCATACAACTACCTATCATATCTAATATAACAATGCAATAGAAATATATCAAAATGCAAAGAACATAGCATCAATCACACATACGACACAAGATATACGTGGTTCACCCTCTCTCTAGGGATACGTCCATAGAACTGTGCTTATAATATATTAAGATGAAGCATATAGTTCTTGTCTTCGCTCTTAGCCAGTAGATATTCTTTCTTCTCCTTGCTATCTCTCCCTTCCCTGCACACCCAGCTGTAGGGTTGATCTTCACACCCAGCTGAAGATCTTACAATACAGAAGGCTCTCATACTCAACACTTCTTTCTCACTCAATATTACTTACTCGATCACACGACAACAACAATCATAACACTAAAAACGGTAAAAAAAAAACATCCCAAGTCCTTTAGACCTCTATTTATACATTACAATCACTCACTGACATCCTTAGGCCGAAACCTAGGTGTCAAAACCCTAGATAACAAAACCCTAGGTGTCTAAAACCCTAGGTCAACTTGACCCACGTTTTCAGGGCTTCGCCAACCTGTCTTTCCTTCCTTCTTGCACGGTGCTCCAAAGCATCCAACGGTGGATTTTTCTGCCTGTTGATTTGTCCACGATCCTTCTTCCTTGTTGATCTGTCTTCCTCGATCTCCTCATCCATTGGCTTGCTTCCTTTTACTTCACTCTGTCTTTTCTGCTCTTTTGCTCACTTCAACCCAGTAACAATCACTGTGTCTTCCGTGCAATTCACATTTTTCATTTTCTTCCTTGCTCTTCGCTAACTTCCATAACCAAGGGCCAGTAGGCCCCCAACACTCACCTTTGACTCATCCTGAGGCACTTCAGATTTGACCTTTCTATTTTACTTCAACTTGAGACTGTGCAAAACAACCTTTGTTTTCTGCTCTATGCCTCCTCTCCTTCCTTGTGCAGACTATATTTTCTATGTCTGGTACCCTATTTCAATTGCACTTAGTACCTAGACCATTTTCCTCAATCTTTTACTAAGAGTTGCAAGGTAGTTGGTTGTCATAATACAACTTCAGTCGGCTCCCATTCACTAATCCTTCCTTCCATTCTCCTTTCAAAGTATTCAATTGCGCAACTTCTCCTTCTGTAACATAGGCAACCTCATATGGCCCGAGCCAGTGCATTCTAAACTTTCCAGGATGTTTGATGAACTTACTGTCATATACCAATACTAGATCACCTTGCTTAAATGCCTTCTTCTTAATGTGTCTATCATGGTAGGCCTTCTCTCTTTCTTTATGTACCTACTGATAAAATCATGCAACAAATATGTCTTCCTCCAGTTTGACCTAATGTGCAGAACTCTATTGAACATCGCCAGTGTTATCCATATCTGTAAAGGAAACAATTCTTAGGCTTGGTACCAAATATTCCATTGGGACAATGGTTTCGAGACCATATACCAACTTAAAATGGGTTTGTATTGTTAGATTCTTGCAAGTGGTTCTATAGGCCCATAGTACTGTTGGTACTCTTAAATCCCAATCATTCCTATTCACACTACAAATCTTCGTCAACGTTGTTTTCAAGATCTTGTTGAATGATTCCATTGTCCCATTTGCTTGTGGATGGTAAGGCGTGCTCTTCTGATGGTGGAATGCAAATTCCTCAGTTGGGGCTTCAACTATTCTATTTATGAAATGTGTGCCTTGATCACTCATAAGGATCTTTGAGCATCCAAACCTAGTTATGATGACATCAAATATGAAGCGCGTGGCTATAGTTTCACTAAAATCCTTAACTTCTCTTGCTTCAGCCCATCTGGTTGTTGGTTGTGGAGCCTGATTATCTTCCTGATGCAGAGGTCCTTTGCTTTCAGCTGTGTCTATACCCCATGAAGTATTTACACCCCATAAGTATGTACACTCTTCCATGTGGGGGAGTGAAGAGGGGGGGTACCCCCTCTGCGGGGTCCGGGGGAAAGCGGGCCCCCAGCGGGGGTTCGAGGGCAGCATCCCCCGATGGGGGTTCGGGGGCAAAGCCCCCAAAGAAAAAATTGCCTTATAAAAGTATATTGTAATTTCATTGTAAATCTGGACCATTCATAATAAGGTCGCAGATCTAACGGTAGAGATTATGTTAGGGTTTTTTCCCTAGAAGGCAACCCTCTTTTATGAGGGAAATGTATTGTGGCTATGTACGAGGGTGAATATTGTATTCTAAGAGAGGAGACTGTGAGAGAAAGAAGAGGAAGTTACAGCGGGTTTTTGTTGTAGGTTGTATCCCTTCATTTGCTGGATAATAATAAAGGAAGGACCTGGCAATTTCTCTGGTGGACGTAGCCCACACTGGGTGAACCACGTAAATTTGTGTCTCTCTTGTATTGTGTGTCTTATGTGTTTTTGTTTCTGCATTTGTTTTATTTTATTGCTCCGCGGTCCTGTTTTTCTAACACTGGTCAAATATTATGTCGTAGTAATGTTGTACCTTGCTCCTGTGCGCTTTTTCGATGGGTTTATAGGTCCCACGAAGTCAATGGACCATTTCTCAAATGCTTGTAGTGTCAATTGTGGTATTAATGGAATTTCATCTCTTCTGGATGGTTTCCCAACTCTTTGGCATACATCGCAGGCTCTGTAATAGTCTTTAGCATCTCTGTGTAAGGTAGGCCACCAAAGGCTAGCTCTAAGAACCTTCTGTGCAGTTTCTTTCCCCGCATAATGTCCTCCTGCAATGCCTTCATGAGCTTCTATGAGGATCAATGGTATTTTTTCCTCCATAACACACCTTCTCAATATCTCATCAGGTCTCATTTTGTATAGTTGTCCAGCTATAAGTGAGAAGTATGTGACGCGTACTACTAGTTGTTTCTTCTGGGGAATTTTATATTCATTCGGTGTCATTCCTATTGACAGAAACTGGACTATCTCTTTGAATTGGTCATCAATCTTTCTAATGGCCAATAAATGTGCATCTGGTAGTGCATCCTCCAAACCGGTCGGCTCTTCGCCATGTTCCAACCATGAAAAGTGGTCAAGACCTTTATTCGTTCTTCTTGGTTTAACTACAATCTCAAATTCATATTCCTGAAATAGAAAAATCCATCTACATATTCTTCCCCCCCAACACTGGCTTGTTGACTAGGTATTTCATCACGGAGTGATCAGTAAACATTTTAAAGTGTCCTCCCAACAAGTAGTGGTGAAATTTTTGCAGCGCATACATCATAGCTAATCCCTCTCTCTCAGTGGTGGTGTAATTAATCTCAGTTGTAGATAGTTTCATGCTAGCAAAAGCTAACGGATGGTCTATATATCCTTCCCTAGGTTGTGATAACACTGCTCCTAAGGCACAAGAAGGTACATCGACATGCACATGAAACTCCTTGCTCCAATCTAGGAAAACCAGAATAGGCACAGTAACCATTTTTTGTTTCAGTGTGTCGAATCTCTGCTGGCATTCTTTTGTCCAACTGAACTGACAGTCTTTCTTCAAAAGATTCTCCATGGGTGTTTGATCAAAATCTGGACCAGGGGTCAAATTTTAGCCCAAAAATCAACGTTCTCGGAATTGCCTCAAAACAAACATGAGCGTATCCCTCGTCATCATGAATCCAACGCAACTCGTTTCGTCTCAAACGGACGTCGGGAGCGAGATATATAGTGATTTGTTCATCAAGCCAAACAGGCAAAAATTTTAATGCTGACTGTACAAGTCCGTATAGTCCGTATAGTCCGTACGATCTGACGTGGCAGGATCGTACAACCGTACAGAAGTGACGTGGCAAGCATTTATTGGTTGGCAGTTGTCGAATCAGATGTCGACATGTGGCATTTTTTTGGGCAATGATTGGGTGCCACGTGGCCCAATCTGGGTTGCCACGTGGCACCCTGGTACTGGTTAGTTGTTTTGTTTGTTAAAACTTTTGGACTCCGTGAGGTTCGACCCCCGGACCTCCTCCAAGGACCAAGCACCTTTACAAATTCCATCCGACCGTTGCACCACCACCTGTTGCTTGTTATATATATGAATATATATGTATTTAAGTTTGGTGTATGTCGCTTTTGGCGGGGGGTCGGGTCGGGGCTTAGCCCCGGCCCGTGGTCGTGTGGTTTGTTATATGTGACCATAATCTATGTGCATGAGAGTTTATGTATTATGAACGGAGCTCTAGCCCCCGGTCACACGACCCGCAAACATGTGACCACATATCACATGGGAGCGCGGGAGTTAAAACGGTTTTTAAAATCGATTAGCCCTTTTGATTATGTGCGTGGTCCTATTATGACCCATATGCCCATGTGCTTGGCGGTTAGGGCCTGGAGGCTCCCTAACTATTCTACAGTTTGCACCATTGGCGTGGTTGTGCCTGGTGCTGGGTTTTTACGCCTTATATTGCGTGTGAGCTAGGTTCACTAGGAAAGGGTGCATTTTGGCGAACCAGTTTCAGCAAGGTTGGAGGAAAATGGAGGAGGCCTAACTTCTTCATCTTTTGGCCGATTGAGGTGTCGTAAAATCCCAGCTAGGGGTTTTTGGATGTCTTGAATCCATTGGAATAGTTATCAAATCCATTTGAAGACTTCTTTTGTAGTATTTTAGCCATTGAAGTTTCAGCAAGCTCCAGGGAGCTTGAAGCCCTCATTGATGGAGGACATGTTTTGGTGAGCCTATGTTTGTTTTCTGTGATTGAATAATCATTTTTGGCTAATTGTTATGCTCTGAACACATTGGGACAGGTTTCATAGGCTTTTGAGGACTTTTACGGGTTTTTTTACCAAAGAGAAGCTCAGGGAAGCTTATGGCCACATGTAGAAGAGGTCATGCCCGGATGAGCCATGATCTGTTTTCAGAGTTCTATTAGTCATTTTTGGGGTTTTTCTGTGTTTTGATCTCAATGGTACAGTTTGTTTTTCCATTGGAGTTGAGAAGAATCTTGTAAAATAACTTTTGACTAATTAATCCCAGAGAGCCAAGTCCATTGATGGAGGCTCAAGGAGATGTAGCCCGGAGGGGGGTGAACTCCTTTATCATGTTGTGATTGTTCTGAGTTTGATGGTTTATTTGCTGCAA